>JAOTOL010000852.1:0-147050 GCA_034440575.1 Imbricaverruca yamaguchii | reverse complement strand
CATCTCCGATGTGGTGCAGACTGTGAGCAGTCATCACCTATATGTAATCATGGCATGGGACCATCTCCGATGTGGTGCAGACTGTGAGGCGCCATGAGCTGTGTGTAATCATGGCATGGGACCATCTCCGATGTGGTGCAGACTGTGAGGCGTCATGACCTGTGTGTAGTCATGGCATGAGACCATCTCCGATGTGGTGCAGACTGTGATCCGTCATCAGCTGCGTGCTCGGTCGGCGGAGGCCAGCGTGATCCGAGGACAAGCCGTACGTAGCCGGGCGGTATTGATTCGGCCGTCGGATGGTGTTGGTGTCGGCACTCTGCACCCCGCAGCCGACACGTGCGGTCTCGTCATCAACGTCCGCGTGTGCTCGCAGAGTTCAAGGAGGCGTTCATGCTGCTGGACAGGGATGAGGACGGCGTCATCAGCGTCAACGAGCTCGGGGTGGTCATGAAGTCTCTCGGCCAGCGTCCTTCAGGTAACTCTGATGGAAACCTCCGCCCGCAGTCCACCTGGTGACACGTGCACCCAAACGGTCCTGTGACTCGGCATGTCTGCAATCGACTAGACAGTGACACTGGATACTAGTTTGTATCTCCGCGTCAGGCTGTGACTCATTAAAAGTACGACCGCTGCTTTTCAGTTTAGCATAACATCCCTTGAGCAAATCATTTGGTAATACAATCGATGCGCAATGAATATTATATGTATACGTTCAATCTGCATGGCTACAACCGGACGCGAAACTTACGCACCAGTACCGTTGACAAGTATGCTTGGAAGAACAGGCGCTGCAAGCCATATAGCGACCAGGGGTGTCGGCTGACCTGAAGTGCCCTGTTGGAGCTTCTCAGTTTGTGGCAAATTACGTGCGGGGAGTGGTGCAGCCGTGGTGAGGGCCTCCATTCAGGTCGGGTGCCTGCACGCAACACCGATTCCGTTCCGCGGCCAGTGTTGTCGCCAGGGTGACTGTTCCACGGACTGCGTGCCTACCCTGTGCAAACTTTGGAAAACATTACCGCACTGCATACTAGTTGGAGAGTCCGGAGCAAAGCGGAGCTAAGGTCAGCTCAAACAACATCGCCCCGCAGTCGGTTATCCTCTGCCAGTTAGTGGCATCGGATGGGCTTCTCTGACAAGTGGATCTCTGATCCAGCTACCCAGCTAGTTGCTCCTATTGACCCACGCAGAAAGATGTCGTGAATGGCCTATTTTGATTCTGCGCTTACAGTCGCATTATGAGTCCAAGATCATTGGCTACTGAGCCAGAGCTAATTTCACTGGCTGCTGAGACCGAGCCCAAAGTATCTGGCTACTAAGACGGAACCCAAGGTCACTGATTGCTGATACAGAGCTCAATGTCACTGGCTACTGATACAGAACCTAGGGTCATTGATTACTGCTACAGGGCCCAAGTTCATGGGTTACTGGTAACGAGCCCAAGGTCACTGGCTACGGAGACAGAGCCCAAAGTAACTGACTGTTGATACGGAGCCCAAAGTTACTGCCCACTGCGACAGAGGCCATCGATAAGTGTCCATCAGCCAGCTGTGGCATCAGAAACACATAGTACCGAGCGCTGGAACGCGTCACGGCCTGACGACATGGTCCCTTGTCCCAATGACACAACCATATGCACATTTACCGACAAATTGTTTACTCAGGGGGCTGTGGCTCTTCATGCTTGTCATCTCATTGATGTATGAGAAGTGAGGATAAAAAGTCCACATTCGTGGCAACTTTTAGGTCCAGATAAGGAGCAATGCAGGACACCTTTCGGGGTGTTGAAAGAGAGAGAGAGAGAGAGAGAGAGAGAGAGAGAGAGAGAGAGAGAGAGAGAGGGAGACGAGATTGAGAAGTGAGTGAGTGAGGGAATGAGTGGGTAAGTGAGGAAGATATATACGTCATTCAGTTGTCATCAATACTTACGATGACAGAAATATTGTCAGAAGATTATAATGATGCTAACTGTCGGAAGTGAACTAAAGATATATACTCTAGGTTTCAAATGCTCATGAATACTAGTATTTGTTCAAATAACGTGCGTAACCTAATTCATAAAATACTTCAGATGTGCCAAGTTGAGCGCAATTTATCACGAAAGTTGGCGGCAAAGTTCAAGTGTTCAGGCAAATCCATTCGAGTTATTGTGGATGTCTGCACTTTGTTCGAAGTGTGCTGTAAGCCGGTGATGCTGTCAGGCCGTGACCAAATGCTCAGGACGGATAACCAGACGCTGGGCTGCTTTGTGTACAGTTACAGAGCTGGAACAGATGGTAACCAAAGTGGACCAAGAGGGCATCGGACACATAGAGTTCAACGAGTTCCTGCGGATGATGGCCCGCAAGATGTCCGGAATGGAGAGCGAGGCCGAACTTCAGGAAGCATTTAGGTAAGTAGAGATAGGGGGTAATCGATCGGTCAGCGCCATGTGCACATTGTCAGTGTTCCATGGGTTTGGGAGTTGCTGGTTGTCGGACGTTTGATGACCTACCAGGCCAACGTGATCTGCTTTGTGTCAAATTGCGATGCCATAGCATGTTCGCTCCAGCTTAGTGATGAAAACAGTAGGGATCTGTTACAACTATAGCCACATTCTCGATGTTAGCTGGGATGCTAGCATGCATGGAAATTCTCTTCTCGGGTCAGTGCAAGCACAGTTACCTGCAAATTTAGCATTCCCACATCATCCTTGAGCCGCTGTAATGGACTCGTACTTCCGCATCTTCCCCTGCCTCCTGACTTGATCGTCTCCGGATAGACGAATTAGACGATGAACGAATAATCCATACAAACCATTTTGATGGATATAATTGTTTTTAGGTCATGTTATGTCCGCAAGACAAAATACTTTCAAATAAGTGTAGCTTTTCCATTTTTCCTCTACCTTTCATCATAAAGACACGAGTTATCTGCTTCGGCGTTGCCGCCAGCCAGCCATCTGCATTCGCTGAGATAACGAAGAGCTCGTTAGGCATCATGACCGGACACAATATCGGTGGCATCACTCTGGTGGTGGGTTCGTGAACGAACACCACCAGAGTGGGCTGGCTATGATTAATGCCGTATTCTAGTTTCTTCAGGGGGTGCAAGTAACTTCCAGTGGTCAAATTTGAAAACATTTCGACAAGTCCTCTTAGGATGTGTAGTTCGTTTTGTTATCGAATCATTTCACCATGTCATTTTTCCTCAAAGTGAAATAGGAGGAATTGGTCACCCCACTTCTTGGGATAAAATACGTCATACAGCTGCTGTGTTTTGCTCCGACAGTTTCCAATGCTGGTAACTAGAGGAAAATTGAACGTGCCATATTTTGATATCATCTTGAATCGCTTCCATGCAGATTTAACTCAGCCATTTTGCACCCAATTCCAGGATTTGTATCCATTATTACCTTGTATTGATTTAAATTGTATATTAGATGTTTTACATAAGCGAAAGAATTTCCAATGGTCCAAAATAAACCGTCATAAAATTAGCTGCCTTCTCATGCCATGCTCAACCACCTTTATACTGTCCAATACTGTCATTTTTTTGCACATTTAAACGTAAAGGTTTCCGGCATTACTGAGGTTCTGGCTCGATACCCGTGAAGCGCCGTAACATTTGGTGCCTAGAGGATCCATGGGGCCGCCGAGCGGCGGCACGGAAAAGAGAATGTTGCAGCCTTGATCAAGAACAAGCAACATCAGCTATGCCATGCCGAAATTGTGTGTGGTAAAATCACAGTTGTAGATGCAGTGCTTTCATTCCACTTCCATGGGAGTAATGCTCTCCTTAAACAACATCGAGGGAACCTGTCGGCCTCAATTTCAATGGTGCCAAAAATCATGTCAAACACATCGCCTATCGTTTTAAATATGAAAATTTGCCTGCAATTATGGTGTTCGGGCCCATTAACGTCAAGGGAGCGAATTCGCGCACGATCATGCCATCATTGGCATGCAGTCGGTGGCGACTATTCGCAAGACTATTCGCAAGACTATTCGCAAGGTAACAGTATGCGCAATAATCAGTGTAGGTAACAATGGAGTTGACATATGAAAGGAAGCTAACTTACAGAGAACTAGCTCACTTAGTTAACTTAAGAAATGCATTTCGCATCATATGTAGTGGAGACAGTCTCATAAATTGCAACTATATTTATCCCGCAAACATAGGTCGGCAAACTGGTGAGCGTGTCACGGACGAATATTTCAGAGTTCTTGAATGTCGGCAGGGACCTACCTGTTTTCTTCTTTAACTGGAGCTCCCCGACGTCCGCATTGCCATTGCGTCTGACGCATAGCGTAGAGCTGGGCTTCCCAGCCTGTGCCCCAAATGCAGTATGCAGCTGTTTGTGCTGTGACACATACCGAGCTGCAAATTTAATACCTGATTATTGTACTGATAAGCAGGTGCCAATGGCCGGCAGCCGACACTCGACGCCAATACCGGCAGGGTGTTTGACAAGGACAACAAGGGCTTTCTGTCGGTGGTCGAGCTCCGCAACATTATGACGTCCATGGGGGAGAAGATGACCAAGGACGAGGTGGACGATATGATCGCAGAGGCCGACAAGGACGGCGACGGAAAAATCAACTACCAAGGTAGTGTGGAGCTTCGCAACGCCTGCGAGGTCAAAACGGCGCCCTGTGTCTGCAACGGCCGCCCAAAACAGCGCCCTGTGTCTGTGGCAGCCGCCTAACAAGGCGCGCTGTGTCCTTATAGCCACCCAACACGGCGCCCTGTGTCTGTAAAAGCCGCCCAACGCGGCGCCCTGTGTCTGTAACAGCCGCCCAACACGGCGCCCTGTGCCTGTAACAGCCGCCCGACACAGCGCCCTGTGTCTGTAACAGCCACCCAAAACAGCGCCCTGTGTCTGTAACAGCCACCCAAAACAGCGCCCTGTGTCTGTGGCAGCCGCCTAACAAGGCGCGCTGTGTCCTTATAGCCACACAACGCGGCGCCCTGTGTCTGTAACAGCCGCCCAACACGGCGCCCTTAGTGTCCTTAGTGTCGACTTCCACTGCAACCATTCATGTCTTTTACAATATGCATACACTGAACTTATATGTAAACATGGTGTATTAGTGCATTATATCATGATAATTATGATTATTACCGCTCCATCATCTGATATTATTTTCCTCCCTTTCAGTTTACTAAGCACAATAATACAGTTTGTTCAGGCAATATGAATCAACTATCGCAAAAGTCAGACATTTGGAACTATGATTTCCTTAGCTTCATGAGACTAAAGATTCTTAGTTTCGCATTCCGCAGACATGAAATGTCTCATCTTGAAGCTGGGCCCTAGTTTAATAGTGAGCTAGTAAAATAGTAGTTAAAAAATCTGATCTTGAAACACTAGCAGCAAGAACGTTACGTGGCATCAGAAGCGTAACGACCGAATCGGGGCCGACTGTACCGGCGCTCGAGAGACGTCGCAGCACACACACACACACACACACACACACACACACACACACACACACACACACACACACACACACACACACACACACACACACACACACACACACACACACACACACACACACACACACACACACACACACACACACACACACACACACACACACACACACACACACACACACACACACACACACACACACACACACACACACACACACACACACACACACACACACACACACATTGACACTCATAGCGACTGTCGGTCCTAGCTGCCCTCGGCCGGCCTATCAATGTGTTTGCGTATATTTAAGTTTTATTGTGTTGGGCAATTCGGCCTCCTTAGGCTATTTCGTGCCAATGTGTTTGCGCAGCTGCGCGTTTGAAGCCGTGCACTCCGTTTCAGAATTTGTGCAGGTGCTGACATGCGGCTCGGCCTGCCAGTGAAGGTCACGGCGAGGTCACGGGGGCAGGTCGCGGTCGTGACCGCGCCTGCTGCGTACGTCGAGGCTGCTGCTGCTGGCCGGTGACCGGCGTCAGCTGAACCTGTATCGTCGAGTCCGCCTCTCAGGGCTGACCGGCGGGCCAGTCCGCCTCACATGGCTGTCCGACGGGTGACGTCACACATGACGAGTGACGTGGGGGTGACAGGCGTTTCGATGGACGGAGAGCGAATGATGTCAGATGTACATGGCTGGTACCTGTAGAACGTTAGACGCTAATAGCTACACGTGTGTGCCGTCAGGCAGCGAGAACTGACGCGTGGGTGACGTCAGATGCTCATGTCCGGCTGCTGTGTGACGTCACGTCGCCATGGTCACGGCGTGTGACGTCAGACGCCGCTGTCGGTGGCGGTCGTGTATTCGGTGCTCTCATCTAGCCAGCGCTGTGTACCGAGCGATGATGTATTCTGCTGGCCATTTTAAGGGCGGCGAGCGAACCACGCCGAATTTTGATCGGTCGCGTCAGGTTTTCGCTTGATTTTGATTCGAATCGATAGTTTGCCGCACATACAACATGGAACTGGTCGGCCGTGGAGCTACCGGAGCCTCACCAGATGGTCAGACTCGCCGGCCGCACGCAGGCGAGTTCGCTCCGCATGTGCGTGCACTGCGACTGGATGACAATGTGCCACGTGCACTGTGACTGGATGGCAATGTGCCACGTGCACAGTGACCAGATGGCAATGTGCCACGTGCACAATGACTGGATGACAATGTGCCACGTGCACAATGACTGGATGACAATGTGCCACGTGCACAATGACTGGATGACAATGTGCCACGTGCACAATGACTGGGTGACAATGTGCCACGTGCACAGTGACTGGATGACAATGTGCCATGTGCATAGTGACTGGATGACAATGTGCCATGTGCACAATGACTGGAGGATAGTGTGCCACGTGTACAGTGACCAGATACCAATGTGCCACGTACACAGTTACTGGATGGCAATGTGCCACGTGAATAATGACTGGATGACAATGTGCTACGTACACAGTGACTGAATGACAATGTGCTACGTACACAGTGACTGGATGACAATGTGCTATGTACACAGTGACTGGATGACAATGTGCTACGTACACAGTGACTGGATGACAGTGTATCACGTGCACAGTGACTGGATGACAATGTGTCACGTGTACAGTGACTGGTTGGCAATGCGCCAAGTGAACAATGACTGGATGATAGTGTACCACGTACACAAGGCTGGCGTCCTTGTTATCTCACTGACAACCAACTAACTCGGATAGCAATACCTGTGTCTGTTTGCACCGAAACTGGGCGATGTGAATTTCTTATAGTTCGCTAATGGATATTAGTTACGCAATTTGATTTTAATGCCACCCTATTGGGAGCCGGCTTTTGATACAATAACCAAGACACAAACTAATGGTGCCAGCGGAGGTACGACTGAGGCGGTATGCAGCAAATAAATGTATTATTTTACGAGAAAACGCATACAAACAGCAACATGTAACATGAGCGTTGAGGTGCTGGAGTCATACAATCTAAAAATGCACATGAATACAATGCCTGGATAGCGATCGATTACCTCCCATACGCTTACTCCAAACTAACAATACGCTGTGAGTGGCGGTAATTAAGGTTTGAATTGTACATGTACATGCATGTACTTGTGCATAGGCTAATGCTGGTGGAATACGTTGAGTGTACAGGAGACCATCAGCGCAATGCGGTAATTAGTTGTTAACGTGAGGTCCACGAATTGAAGCGCAACATAAATGCTGTTAGGAAAGGTAAATAATAATGCTGGATATTATTGGGGGCATTTCGTACGTCTTCGGCAACGTTTTCGCGGCGTGTCCTTTTTAGAAACGATTTTTTTCCACGGACAATCGAAAGATGTCGGTGGAAATGTGATGATGGAAGCATAGGAAAACATAAATGTGATCAGTGTAAATTATGCAAGTAACTTCTTTTACAAACTATCTTACTACATACAAGATGTACGGATAAATAATTATCTATATGCCCTCGCATGTCTGGGCTGTATAGAGCTTCACTAAGCCACAGAACAAATTTCGCGAGTGAACATCAGCTTCGAAAAAACATACCAGAGGAAAAACGATCTTAATGGTCTAAAGGATGTGACGATGTAAAATGACTACCGAAATTAAACTAACAGTTTTGCAAATTGCATTGTGTTTCAGTTGGCTTTTTTCGTGAAGTGATCGCACATCAGCTATTGTGTCAGTTACCTTCTCAAGAACTTATGTTTCGGGTGCGTTAGCTATATGATATAGACTGTTCATATTTATTCCACATCGAACTGCAACAAGGGCAGGGAACCAAATGTTCAACTTACTGGCAATAATATTGCATCGTCCAGGAAATGAACAAAATTTTGATATGATGCTACCCTACAACAAACAGGCGCCTTGAGATTCTCATACATATGGCTATTATATGTGGTGCTTCAAGCTTGGTGGTCCTTGCGCGTCATATAACCAGCGAGGCTTAGCGTTATACTAGGCTTGCATACATCGGTAGGTAATTAAACAGTGTGCACTGCCTTGTTAGTTACAGGACGCAGCGCCGTGCAATCTCCAGCTTGGCGAGTGTGAAGATCCACGTATAGTCGTGTCGTCATCTATGTTGAACGTTGCTGTTGTGATTTGAAGCGCTGTGCGAGAACGCGGGTGCTTTGATGTTGGTTGTCTGGTGATGCCGTATGGATTGGCGCAGTGGTGGACTCGCCCGGCGCAGTGGTGGACTCGCCCGGCGCAGTGGTGGTCTCGCCCGGCGCAGTGGTGAACTCGCCCGGCGCAGTGGTGGACTCGCCCGGCGCAGTGGTGGACTCGCCCGGCGCAGTGGTGGACTCGCCCGGCGCAGTGGTGGACTCGCCCGGCGCAGTAGTGGACTCGCCCGGCGAACTGCTGCCAACCGCCGGCGCTGATAGACTTAGCTAGAAAAACGCATGGACCTGGACCACCGACTATTCCCACATGTCGGTTTTTACGCAACAAACGATGAGTACAGCGCAGACACGTTCCCTTCACAAGAGTATGTGCGCCGATTCGTTTCTATTTATGGTTTATTTGCGTCTTTGCGAATATAGGACTAGCAAGTGCAAGAACATGTGAGCGTGATCCTTGGAGACATTTCGTGCGACTGCTACCACATTGAGTTGCTTCTTCAGAGCTGTTTCGAGATCGAAGACCGACTAAGCCAATTGTTTTAATTCGGCGCCTGCTCGGAGACCTTCATTGGCGCTGTTGCGCCTGACGCACGCCGCTCCAGCTGAGCCCATCCGCGGCGTCCTCCCCACTCGTCACACAGAGCGCAGCGTTCGTCATTGGTGAGGCTGGACGGAGGCCGCCCGCAGCTGCAGTGGCAGCCCCGGAGCAGGCACCGGCCGACGCGCCGCCCCGCCCAATAACGACGCCGTCTTCCGGAGGCGCGTGCGGACGCGTGGTGCCCTGGAGCGGGAGGTACGCTGGAGCAGAGCGGACGTGTGGTGCCCTGGAGCGGGAGGTACGCTGGAGCAGAGCGGACGTGTGGTGCCCTGGAGCGGGAGGTACGCTGGAGCAGAGCGGACGTGTGGTGCCCTGGAGCGGGAGGTACGCTGGAGCAGAGCGGACGTGTGGCGCCCTGGAGCGGGAGGTACGCTGGAGCAGAGCGGACGTGTGGTGTCCTGGAGCGGGAGGCACGCTGGAGCAGAGCGGACGTGTGGTGTCCTGGAGCGGGATGTACGCTGGAGCAGAGCGGACGTGTGGTGCCCTGGAGCGGGAGGTACGCTGGAGCAGAGCGGACGTGTGGTGCCCTGGAGCGGGAGGTACGCTGGAGCAGAGCGGACGTGTGGTGCCCTGGAGCGGGAGGTACGCTGGAGCAGAGCGGACGTGTGGTGCCCTGGAGCGGGGTACGCGGAGCAGAGCGACGGCCGTAGAAACGAGTACGAAACCGAGTACGAAGACGTGTGGTGCCCTGGGCGGGAGGTACGCTGGAGCAGAGCGGACGTGTGGTGCCCTGGAGGTACGCTGGAGCAGAGCGGACGTTGGTGTCCTGGAGCGGGAGGTACGCTGGAGCAGAGCGGACGTGTGGTGCCCTGGAGCGGGAGGTACGCTGGAGCAGAGCGGACGTGTGTTGAGTGGTGGCGGAAGGGCGCGGTACTAGCTGGTGGCTGTCGTTCGGTGTGTCGGGCATACGTGGCTGCAGTTCTGGATGCCTTCCGTCGTCACAGTCTGACGTGAATAAACAGCTGAGACCAGAGTCCCACCGGTTGGTGTGAGGGTTCGGTTGCAGCGCGGTACTGCGGTGAAGACGTGCGCACTCAGCCGGCGCGTTCTCCGTGCACTGATGCGTCTGCCATCGTGACGTCAGGCACGGCCAGCCGACTGACCATGCTTCACTAGGATGAGAGCTCAGCTGACATACGTTGCCCCCCCCCCCCGACCGAGCAAAATAGGCTCTGCCCCTCTGTATCGGCAGAGGCGAACAAAACATGTTTGCTTGCTCATCAGTGTAGGAGCCAAAAATCGGAATAATTATTTATCTCAGGAGGAACTTTAATTTAACGTAAGAACTAATATGAAACGCCTGCATTATATTTTTCCATAACTTAGCATAATTTCGTCCTATATATTTTCAAGACAGCATGCACTGATGCGACCGTAAAATTAGTACTTCGCAGGGGGTGTTTATTTTTCAATAACAAACATTGGGGGGCGGGGGGGCGATGGGTGAATGCAACAGACCCCCTCCCCCAATCAAAAACTCATCGAATTTAGCCCACTTTTTCAGATTTCGGAAACTTTGAATTTTATTTAACGATGCCATGTTTCTGTTTATTCCGCAGCATCACCAACAGGGAAAATGTTCCAATTATAGGTGAAGTCACATAGATAAAAAGCAGAACACAGTGTTCGTCAACATTACAACTCTAAGTTATAATATGTGACTACAGTGCCATACAGTGGGCTCAAGTTCATCGCCACCATCACTCGCTCCTACCCCGCGCACCAACAAACACACACCGAATTAAATAAAAATGTTTCGGCACCCATAGACAGGCTAAAACACACCGACCAAGATGAAGTATCCGAGCACAGCAGATCTGAACAATGACGGCAGTGAATGAAAGTGCTTCCTTGGCACCTAGCATTGTGGAGGAGCGAAGCCAAAGTTGTGGTGGGGCGAGTTCAGGATTGGAGAAGGGGTACAACCTCAACAAAAGCACATAGATCGACATTGAAGTCCTTTGATTAGCCATGTGCATTGATGCAGTCACCGATATCGTCGAGTCTAGTCAGTCTCCACACACGACACCGAGCAAACTAAACCGCACAACGAATCGCAGATATCATGCAGTGCAATCGCTTTACAATTTGTCCTTTCCACACTCTGAAAACCTCGTCCGTGCCCAATGGCGCAGCCAAAAGCAAGAATGGGACTCATGGGTACGTGCCTATCCCGGCCACGGCCGATAATTCCAACGTGGTCAACCCAGGAGATTGCCAGGACAACCCGATGGTTTTGAAACGGATGTGTCTACTCGAATGGCTTCTTTGCTAGACTCGGAAATATAAGAGTGCAACACTTCTGAAAATGTGAATAATGAAAACATTCAAAACAGTTGTCAAATCGGTGGAACTGGCAGGGTCACGGACGCGTGTGTGTCCCTACAGGAAAAGAGCGGGTTTTTAACATGAGGTGTATCGAAATGATGTAGCTTTTCATAAGTAATTGAAATATGAGTTCATTTTTTGGGTTGGATAACTCTAACCTACATCAATCATGTAGTTCTAAATCGCAAATTTTATCCTTTCTAGCCACGTTTTAAGATATTGAATGACATTAGAGAAATCACGTATATTGGCAAAGTCAAATCAAGTTTACATCTTTACTGCAGGTGCACTGCATGCATATCACTGGATTCAGCTACCAAGAACACTCCGTGACTTCCTTAACACTACCAGACTGCACAAGTCCTGCTTTGACTTGTTCTTGCACATCAGCCACCTGCTGGTGTCATGAGCCCTGATCCCTCCATACCACTCTTCCTGTGCAAGGTACACTAGCAGAAGCATCAGTCACGATTTTAACAACTCTCAATAAGTCGTGTGTGGCAACGCCAGCTGAGTACCTCCATGGGGGTGTTGATGAAGTTCTTCATCTCTGAGATGCTTAGGGAGGTGATAAGAGGCGGCTCTGACACAACATTTGACCAGCTGATCAAGTCGACAATGTTGAAAGCATCACGACTGATGCCAGGTGCCCTTCTGGCTCTGACATAGAGGTCACTCAGCTGAGTGGCTGGGTTCTCCTCTTCCCTGATGGTGACCCTGACAGCAGTGTTTGGATTATCGCTTCATTGTGTGCATGCCAAGCAGATACTCTCACAGTCGGCATCATGAGGTCCAGCACCTCCTTCTCTTGGGACTTGAGGAAATCCAGCGGAAATAGGATGTGTCTAGGCCAAAGTGGAGCAGATAATAGCCGCCAGGTGCGCTAGCAACAACATATTGTTCTCCTCAGAGCAGTACCGGACAAGATTGGCCACTGCTCTCAGCATCCAACTTGCTGGCCTTCTGATTGTGTCTTTCACGTTTTAGATCATGCTTATGGATAGGCTTGATTTATATATTAATTCGATTTAACACGCGCCCTGGAGGGCTTCTGAAAATAACGCGCACTGGAGGAGGGGGGGGGGGCGGATTTCGCCCTCCTACGATCTCAGCTCCTATGAAGGCTAGAGTAACGAAATTCACAGGGTGGATGGGGCCGATAGTGAACTATATTGTGTGCAAAGTTCATGACCTTAGGTCAATATCTTCAAGGTAAAATGATGTCAAAATAGCAAAATTTTCTGGTTTTGCGTGGCTTGGCTTGTCATTGTTATGGATCGCTGTGGTTTTGTTTAAATGCTGCAAAATTGGCATTAATGATGTTTTGGACATTACTAATGATGCAATACAGATGTCACATCCCCCATTTGACCTCAGGTCACCTACATAGGAGCACTTTATTAGGTCATTACCTGCTACAGTTACCGGAACCGGGCTGCCCACCTAACTGCTCTGTTGGGCGCCTCGGCACAATCGGCTTCGCAAAGAAAGGAGTGAAATACATGAATAAAGTATGGAAACGCTTAGGCACACTATGACAAACAGTAGATTTCGGGATGTATAGGGAGTAACATGTAAAGTGACATCAATCGCATGACAGTCATTTGCATTTATGACACATTCCAGTTGACCAAGTTTGGTTCCATTAGTCTGTCATGAACTTGACCTGACTTGACCTCGGCGACCTAACATGACTTTTACATTACATAGCATAAGAATATGCATCAAACAACTCGCTAGTGTTGTCAAGAACACTTCCCTATTGTCAATATACGGGAAGCGCATCAGCGCCGATTCTCGGACGATTTTCATTTTGCTTGCTTTAAACGATGCGCCGGTGATTTCTAAGCAGGTACGCGAAAAAGTTGGTGTATATCGTCTGGTACAATATGGAGATATGTATGAAAAATCGTACGGATTGGCGGATTTCGCCATACCCCCTCTAGGGCGTGTGTTAAACTGTTATGAACTTGACCTGACTTGACCTCGGTGACTTGACATGACTCTGGAACAATGTAGCATGACAATGTACATCAAACAAGTCGCTAGTTTTGTCAAGAACACTTCCGTTTTGCTAATATACGGGAAGCGCATCAGCGCCGATATTTGTGATCTGGCGCTGATATTTTTTTTAATTTAGCGATCCCTAACTCTAAAAAATTTCAGTCGATTTTCATTTTTCGTACTTCAAACAACGCGCCGGTTATTTGTTGGCAGGTACACAAACAATGGCGTATATCGGCCGGTAACATGTGGAGTTATCTACGAAAAACTGGGGGGGGGGGGATTTTGCCACCCTCCAGTGCGCGTGTTAATAGTCAATAGTAAACGAACTGCTAGTGGTTATGCAGCGTACAGTGTATCAGTAGGAGCTGTGTTGTTAACAGGTGTACGCGGTAGTAGATTTCACACTGACCTTTGGGAATGTGATCCTCAGCGGATTGACTCTGGCAGCACAAAGGAGTGAATAGAGTTCTGAGAACTCAGGATACAATAGTGATTAACACGCGCACGTCCGGGAGCAGATATCTGCCCCCTGTGGTTTTTCCTAATTTGCCGCCATACTAATCGGGATAGCAAGGCAAAATCTCGCATGGCTGCTTATTGGTCTTTTCCGCATATCCTCATACATTTTTAATACTGGGTCATCTCAGGTCAGGTCACCAGGTCAGGCGAAGTGACCCAACATCCCACGGAGCTCTAGGTGGCATAACTTCCAAAACAATTGGGCGATTTATTTCAAACTTATAGCGCGTCATGATCTCATCAGGGACTATATATATCGGAGTTTTTCGTAGCATTGACCTGAGGTCAGGTCGCGGCTATAGCTTTCCTCATTATAGGGCTACGGTAAAATATACAAATGTTTCCTGGTTACATATTTGCTCTCGGAATGACCTCACAACGGTTGTGGCGTGTAGTTGAAAGCTATGCTCAATGTTACCGCCGACATTTCAGTGACCTCACCAAGGTCATCTGAGGTTACCTAAGATCACGAGCACATTTCTGCGCATTATATCGCACTGCATTGAGCTAGAAGGCTGACATTACCATCATTGTGCTTGTATCGCCAAGACGTGTCGATTGATGCATTACATGCTCTCCCTAGGCTACTTCATGACCTTGGCCTGAGGTCATAGTTTCGGAGTAAGAAGTATTCCTGCTTCACACCGCGTATTGTCGATAGCACATTTCAAGGACTGTCGAATAACGTTCGCCGTTTGTTTCTATCCGTTACAGGTCCTGATACATGTGTCAATATCTGAGAGTCCCATCCGATCTGGTAGAATTTGACCTATGATCACACAGTGACCTGAATATTGAGCTGAGCGAAAAAAAATGACCGAAATGCTTTCGATAGAGCTTGTCACCAGTCATCCAACGGCTTTTTCCGTTTGTCGCTAGCTAGTATCTTAGAAGATAATATGGGTTCTAGAGATCTTAGGGGGCAGCCATCTGCCCTCCACCCGACCGGCGAAGTTGGCGCAGACCGCCGGACGTGCGAGTGTTAAGGGATCAGACTTTTCTCTTTTATGGCATCCTCCCTTCACAGGATTAACATAAATGGGCCATGTGGCTCTTGATGAACCTTAAGATTTGTCATTTTTAACCGCCAATGCTATTTTAATTGGGATAATATTGTTGGTTGCCTACTTTGGCGTAGGGGCGCATCAAGTATATTGTGCGTTGTATCTGGGCGTATTGCATGTGGACGTAG
Source organism: Imbricaverruca yamaguchii (assembly GCA_034440575.1). Lineage (NCBI taxonomy): Eukaryota > Metazoa > Arthropoda > Thecostraca > Neoverrucidae > Imbricaverruca > Imbricaverruca yamaguchii. Next base: position 131,817 of record JAOTOL010000852.1, on the reverse strand, counting down.
GGGTGCCCAGGGTAGTATTGTGTTTGACCATGGCTGCAAGGAGTATGTGATATATAAAGGCCTCCAAGTTAGACAAAAAGGTACTTTTTGGCAATATTTCTGGACCTTATATATCTTTTAGGAGCAGTAAAATGTCGCCTATATACGGATTATATTTCTTCAACAGACCAAATTGCGTCATGCAATACTGCGTATAAACGTCCAGGAATAGCTCATCTGTTGCATCACTCACACACGATTTCAACAATTGGATCGCATTGTAGGCTTACGACGCACTTAGCAGCTGAGGCCATATGGCTTCGCCTGCCTCTCACCCTGGCAGGAAGGGCGGGGACTGTGGGAAATCGAACCCCGTACCACCGTCGTTCCAGACTCTCAGATTAGCCACCAAGCTACCGACGCCCACATGATTTCAACTACAAAGTTCTGCAGACAGGTTGAGGAATGCGAAACATCTGCTACATGGATAGGCTAGGATGGACTGCTAGGCAACAGGAATATCATGGAGTTGAGAGCATAGTACTTTTGCTGCAATACATTCGTTCTTCCATAGGCTCCTCTGGAGATGGATGTGTTCCACAAGAAGGTTGGTCATTGGTGGAGTTGGAGGTTGATGGAAGAACATTTAGCTATGGCGTGTTTTTTTCTTTAAAAAATCAGGACTCTAATGAGTTATTCCATTTACAATTTATTTCCCAAACAATTATTGTAGTTGATTATTGTAGTTGATCATTCAGAAGATGAAGTTAACCACATGTCTTGCTTCCATGAAGCAAAAAAGGAGGTTACACCAGGCTTTTTGCAAACAAGTTTGTTTGCCATTCTAGGATATTTTATTCATATTTTTGGGGGGTTATTTGTTCTGAAAAAAAAAATCATGTTTCAATGGGTTCGGTTAAGTTTTTTCTTGTAAATTCTGCAATATTCCCCATTGTATTTCACCACACTCAGTGCCAAATTTTCATTTTACTTTGGTCACCAACTGAAAAGTAAGCACTTTCCCAAGAAATGAGCAGTCACATCATATTACTCAAATTTTCTAACATAATACTATATTAATTTTCAAAATTATGTGAAGGACTGAGAAAAAATTACCCAAAATGTTTCCTTAGGTTTTTTTGACCCGCTAAATCGTTCTCTATGGTAAATTTATAACCCCACTGAAAACACAATTTTGAGAAGCATTTGGCTTTCGAACTGAAGTCAGCACATGCCACGGATATGAGTGGTCGCTTCTTTTCTTCATTTTTTTTTTCGTTCAGTCATTTCGTTTTCGTTCAGGTCAATATTCAGGTCACTGTGTGGTTCAGATCAGGTTTGGACGAAGGTGCGCCATATCAACATTGAACATATGCGCATTGGACATGCAGGTACCTAGGTAAACATACATCTACTGGTGGGATGGATGGGCTTCTGAAGGTAATTATGGTTTGTATGTCCAAAATCTCAATCAATGGTGACATTGTTGTTATCTCGACCAGATTGCATGCAAGTTTGACATTCATGCAAATTGAGACAATGATGTGATTACAGTTCAAGCTCCCTATGCCTCTGCTTGCTATTGATGGTGTGTGTAAGTGTCAGTGTGACAATGCAGTTGTTGATCAGTGGTTGTACAGATTTTTCAGACAATTCGTTATTAATGAGCGTGAACGCATCTGAACGTTGCATTATGTAAAGCTGTAATTGCAAAGTGGAAGGAAATCTATTTTTGCACACATTTTCAATTTTGCAGCAAAAGGTGGAGAGGTAATGCGCTATCCAATCAAAACCTGTTTCTTTTCAGCATAAAAATGTGATTTTGCATCACCTATGCTTCCCAAGTAGCTTGGTGTGTATCAATTGTTAACTTTAGCTTTATTCTCATCAGCATAAAACTAGCATGTCATTGGGGGCCAACTAAACATTGGATGAGCCAAGATCCACCTTGGTGGGGCAATGGCCCTCACAAAAAGATTCTAATCGACGCCCCTGGTATATCGTTCCTCGTTTTCCAAGGGGCAGTTACGAGGTGACAAGAGTTGGCACCCAAGAGCCACCATACAAATGGAAAGGACGATTTTCGGCTTTCTTGATGTGGTATGCAACCGTAATACCCAGAGCCACAATACACTTTTCAGTGCCACCGTATTTGTATTTTGATCGTGGGGATATCGACTTTGTAGTGACTATTCTTTCTCTGAGTCAAAAAGGCCGACATGGGGTGAAACGAACTTGCATACGATCATGCAAGTAAATGGATTACAACGGCGACACCGGATGATGAGTAGGCAGACACCAGAGCTAAGTAGCCAATGCATCAAGCAGGAAGCGCTTCACAGATCTGGTGAAGCACCCGCGAGACATGCTAGCGAACCCATTAGGGAGTCGATTGCATTAAAACGGTTGTTTTATGTCGATAAAACGGGCCAATATAGCAGCAGCCCCGTTTTCCAACCTCGGTTCTGAAGTGCACGACATCGGACAATCCGTCCCGTCTAGCACTTGGACACACCGCAGCCTTCCCTCACAATGTACGACTTCAACTGCCGCTGCGGGCAAATTTAGGCCAATGGAAGAAACCAACTGCGTCGCTGTCAGATGACGGAGCGGTTTTCAATTTGTTTGATTGGTTGTTGCCATGACGATATCTGTTGGCGACGTGAGCAACCCAGAAACTCGCTGGCGCAAATGCGACGCACCCTGCCTACCGCTTTCAGTTAGCGGAGCGGAGTACCTACATGTCTGTAACTATCGGCAATTTTGTCAAGCGCACTTTAAGAAATCGAATCTAGCTCCACTTCCGTTCCGTGAAGATTCCCTGCAAATACGCGGAATGCGGTTTAAACGGCACCCGGCAGAGCCTCACAAGGCCACCGTGGATGCCACAGCTACCGTGGCTACCATGGCTACCATGTCTATCATGGCTACAAAGCATAATAGTCTTGGAGAACGATAGATTCGGAGCAACTGGAAAGTGGCGTGGGTAGCGATGAGTTAGGCTTTCCTCATAAATTACGCGCGTGAGATAACAGAGAATGAACATGGTTAGGTATGCAGGTGGCTGTTAGCGTGTCTAATTTCCTGGAAAACTAGGTGACATGGTTGCTTCATGCAAACATACACATACACATTGAAAAGATCGTAAGCATTTTGACGACGCTTCAGATTAATTACCCATTTATATGAGTGATTTGAATTTGCATTTGCGAATTTAGCACGCGCCCTGGAGAGCCTCGGGAAATTACGCGCACTGGAGGGGAGGCGCTTCACAGATCTGGTGAAGCACCAGCGAAACCTGCCAGCGAAGGCATTAGGGAGTCGGTTGCACTAAGACATCGGCTACTATTCAATCCCGCAGCCCATTGGCGGCGCCATTAGCCGTGAATGTGCATAAAGTGTGTCGTGAACCAACCAATAAACAAACAACAACAATCGGCTACTATTAAAGCTAGAGTAACAAAGCGTGCAGGGTGGATGGGTACGGTAGTGCATGTTGTGCACTACCGTTTGGGTGCATGTTGTGCAAACATGCACTCCATTATGTGCAAACTTTATGACCTTAGGCCAATATCTTCAAGGTCAAATAAAGCTACATATGTCAGGAATGTCTTGTTTTGTGTGGCTTGGCTTGTCAGTGTTATGAATCGCTGTGACTGTTTAAATGCTCCAAAATAGGCATCAATGATGTTTTGGACATTACTAATGATGCAATGCAGATGCTAGACCTGACACTTGACTTCAGGTCACCTATATAGCAGCACTTTATCCAGTCAGTAACCCGTTTCAGTTACAGGAACCAGGCCGCCCGCCCGACTGCTCTGTCGGGCGGCTCGGCGCAATCGGCTTCGTGAAGAGAGGAGTGAAGTACATGAATAATGAATAGAAAAGGTCAGGTACACAACGAAAAACAGTAATGTTCAGGATGTGTAGGGAGTAACATGCAAAGTGACATCAGTCGCATGACAGTCATTTATTTGCATTTATGACAACATTCCAGTTGACCAAGTTTGGTTCCTTTAACATGTCATGAACTTGACCTGACTTGACCTCGGTGACCTAACATGACTGAAACAATATAGCATGACAATATACATCAAACAAGTCGCTAGTGTTGTCATGAAGACTTCCATTTTTCCAATATACGGGAAGCGCATCAGTGCCAATTTTTGTAGTCTGGCGCAACGAAATTTTGTTACTTTGACGGCCCCTATTTCGACAAATTTTCGGCTGATTTTCCGTTTTTTCTTCTTCCATGAAACGACGCGCCGGATATTCCTAAATAGTACGCAAAAATGGCGTATATCGACGGATAAAATCTGAAGTTATGTACGAAAAGGAGGAGGGGTGGGCGGTTTTCGCTCCGTCCCCTCCAGGGCGCGTGTTAGCGAACGAATTCCATAAAATGGACAAATATTTGGTTTCAGTCGATTTACAATCAAGTGCATGTATCACTTCACAAACATGAGCAAACATGGAAGCAGTAAAACAACAGTATCCATGTCAAGCATCGAACTCGTGAAGTCAATAAAAAAGACGTTGCTCAGAATCGCGACGAACTCGCCCCGTGTCCGAGAAGAGGAAGTGGCCGGCGGCAGTAGGCTCCAGGACGATGCTGCCGGGAAAGAGGAGGCCCTACGTGACATGCTGAGACGGAAAGGCGATGACCCCAGCGCTCCGGCCACCGTCGCACGGGTAGAGCGTCGGAAGACATTCGACCGCTGGCTGGACAGAGAGCGGATCGCCTCAGGGGCCCGCGGATCATTCAGGGCTCCAGACACGACGATGTTGTCACGGTGGGTGACGAGGTCACGAACACTACGCCATCCCAGTGTTGCTACTGTCGGACTGTTGGCGAGATGTGATCACGACGGCGAGCCCCAGAGACGATCATAGCCCCGAAATTAATCGCCTTCTGTACTCTTCCGAGGTGGCATTGGACAGCCCCGCCCCAGACGGTGGGGAAGCATAGGATGTGTGTAAAGACGTGAGACTGAATCAGGTGTTTCCGTGCTTCGGGTGTGAGATGGCGACGGATTTTGTTTGGACAGGACAAGATGTAGTTGCACTTTTTGACAACGTGGAATATGTGCTCCTCCCAGAATAGGGTGTGGTCAATGATTACTCCTAGCATCTTTTCGAATGGCGACGGGGTTAGGACGTGACCGCCAATGTTGAGTTGGTAGGATGTGGTTTTTAAGGGATCGGGCCGTGTCGACAAGGCGTAGGGTAGTTTTAGTAGGGTTCATCTTCAGGGGGTTGGGTGTGAAGTAGGACCGAATAGCAAGGATGGTGTTCTGCTGGGATTTAAGAACGGATAAGTCATCATAATGTGCAAAGTCTAACAGCTGGGTGCCATCGACATATGATACTGGACGTCCGTATGGAAGGTACGCTTGCAAGTCATTCTTGAAGATGCTAGAGAGAAAACGACTTACCAGGGATCCCTGAGGAGCATTGTGAGAAGGGATGAAGAGCCTCCCCTCACCATCTGCCGCAGGCAGTGAGGCAGCTGTAGAACCGCCTAGAGTCAACGCCATACCACCGCAGCATTTGCAGGACACCATGGTCGACGCTGTCGAATGCTTTGCTCAGATCGATGAAGAATATGACCGAAGCGGTGTGACCAGTATCAACAAGACTTGTGATCCTCTCGGCAGTGTTGACCCGGGCGTCCTCCGTCGAACGTCATGACTCGCAGGCATACCGGGAGGAGGACAATATGTGATTAGTGAGTAGATGCACGGACAGCTGAGTGCACACTACCTTTCCACATAACTTGGATAGGAGTGGCAAAATATAGATTGAACGAAAGTTGCCGGCAACACCGCGAAGCAGTGATTTGTGAAGTGTAACAACAGAGGAAGTTCTCCACCGGACAGGGGACACGCAGAAGACGACAGAAGTGTTAGTGCGGTGAAACAGGAGAGGCTCGGGAACAGGAGAACATTTGCAGAGAGCATGCAGTGGTACGCCATCGACGCCAACCGCCCTCGACGAAGATAGGTCGCGGATGGCTCTAAATAGTTCAGGTAGGGTCACCGGGTGCAGTCGGAGGTCGGTGGTGGTCATACAAGGAGGTCGCGATGGGATGGGGGAATGCCGCGGCCACCAGCAGGGAAATCAGCGGCAATACGTGGGTCCACGGAGGAAAATTGACGATCAAATTCGTCTGCCACCGTCGCCGCCATGCCCTTCGCGATCTCTGCCCCTCCCCCTCCCAGTCCGAGCGCAAAGTCCCGGATATAGCGCCAGAAATTGGCACGGTATGTCAGCATTTGCGCACACACAAAGTCACGCATGGCTTTTGCGAACGCAGATTTGACTCGGTTACGCAGCCCCCGGCAAGCTACCAAGTTCTATTCGGGCCGATGGCTCCACCAGTAGCCTGGTCGCGACCACGCACGAGCTGCAGCGGGTCCGGACTGTCGCCCATCCGTGGGCACCATGCCCGGGGGGTGGACGGTCTGGAGGTGAAGGACGCCCGGCGACATCGCAGCCTGCGACTGGGCACGCGCACAATTATGATTTGATGATCAGCAATCGGCACGGGCGGCAGCTGAATAGCCGAATCAAGATCCGGGACACTGGTGACAATGTGACCAAGCAGTGTTGCTGTCGGCCGCAGATGGGTCGGTAGTCGAACAAGCTGGGAGAGGCCCAGGTCCTGCAGCACCTGTCCGCAGCGACGAATACTAGGGCGGTCGGAACGAGGAAGGTTAAAGGGCTACACTATCATACTCATAAGTTAAAGTTAAGTTCAGTTGAGTTAAACTCACATACGCGGTTTACGACGCAATTTTGAAAAGTAATTCGTCCCGCTGCGTACCAAAATATGCTCGTTCGTACTATCTAGAATGCTGCCATGTTCTAGCGTTCATTTGGTTGCAGCTAAATTTTCTAGCAGGGCAAGTAATGCAGCATTGGCGCCGATGGGACAACATAGAGCACTTTTCATGTCCAGCAATGTTGCAGAATATCAACAGCTGGAGTGATGATTAAGGATGTTTTATCGGATCTGTTCAGCTTAACCATTTTTCTGAATTGTACAACGTTTCACCGAATCTGTTCTCTCCTGGCTCCCATCGACCTCTAGTGGTTTAGCATAAACCTGATAAGCTTTGCATATAAAGCAGAAGCACAGCTAAGGAAAGCCCGCCATCTTAGGAACCCAAATTACTCCAGATGAAAGAAGACATTTTTAGATTCTTACCGCGCAATATCCAACACTTGAGGCCCGCTTCGCTGGCCTAAAGGGTTGCATGAGGCCACCTAAAGTGTTGCACAGCTTTAGCAGGAGAAACTGAGTAACATTTAGGGACGGGTAGGTTTCCTCCCCGCCGTAATTAGTGAGAAGTCTTTTCTATATACCATAATTAATTGAACTGACATTTTTATCGTAGGGTTGTTACCATCGAGGTGAAGCCAAATAGTCTTGTATTATTTAGCGCTCTGGCGAGAAACATTTCACGTCATCAATGTCCTACGATGACCTTTCCCCGATGATTAGAAAATACAGTCTAAAGTCACTTCGATCTTGGTGTATATTCAGGTACAACCCTTCAAACTATTCAAGTATATTAAAACACCCGGCAAACTATCAAAGTAAACAATTTAACGAAAGGTTGTATCCGGATATGCACCAAGTGGAAAGTAACTTTCGACTGTATTTCTAAGCATCAAGGATGGTCATCATATGATATTGATGGAACAAATAGTTTTAGGTGAAATGCAGCGCCGATTTCTGACGAGAGCAGCGAGGTGGTTACTGAACAGACGCTATATTTCACAGTGCATTGCGCAAGGCCATACATTCGTCGTGAAGAAGACCATCCAGCTTCTATATAAATACTATGCCGATGCTACACAATTATTTATGCGCAGTATTTATGGGAATGCTACAAATACAATACAAGGAAAATGATAGCTATGCCGACGCAAGTGCAGGCGAGCCGAATTTATCAGGCATGTGACGGTTCATTTCCAGCTGGCCATTCACTGATCGCCCTTTCTACACACATCACAATCAAAATCTTCCTCGATTTTTATCGGCAGCGGCACATTCCAAGACGCCCTGGGAGTGTACGAGTGAACCAAGATACCCACAGGTGCATGTGGTCTGATGGGGATGCAATGCTGTTCTGTGTTTGTTACGGGAAATCAAAGACGAATGCAAAATCGGCCCTCGACGCCTATGTGTCTCTTGTTGGGTTGCTTCAGTTGTTTTTCTCAAAGTCATGTTTTAGTTCTTCAGTATCTTTTGCTACCAAATCAGATGTTGCAAGGTTACGTCCACGATTCCAGGCGAACAACATAGCATTTCATTCTTCGATCGAATTCTCATTTTTTTGACGAAGTGGGGAAATGGCTTTTTACACAACAGGCATTTCATAATTATATCAATATTTTATATTTGTTTGTTTGAAAATGCGATAACCTGAAGCGTTGAAAAGTAATAGTATCTGACAGAATCTTAGGTCCTGATGTACCATCTTAAATTAGTCACTCTTCTTGCACTAACCTAGAGATCTCTCACGTTTTTACTCAGGGAACATATATGTCCTTTCTTCCTGATCGTTCAGTCCCTAAGCGACTATTGCACGACAAGCGACCTAAGAGAGCTTTCACAGCCCTGAAAATAGTTTTGCTCGCCTTGTGTGTCGCACGGCAGTAAATATGATTATGAAGACAAAACCCATTACATCTGCAGCACGGTTTAGGGCCGATGCTCCTGGTCGCGGCAGCCAACAACAGAATGCTGATGTCCGTAAGTGGCGTAGTTGCAGAATAGTGGACATAGGCGAGCTTCATCTTGCATACAAGTTCTCGACTTCTGAGGAACTTAATCCTAGTTCCTAGCCGCCCGGGGCTTCACCCAAAGTTGTTTTGTAGCGATGGTGGAAAACAGGGGCACAAGTTGCCAACCATTTGTACTCCAGTGAACCAACGTGATGGGTCGATGTCAATGCCAAGATTGTCTGAGGTAATCTATCTGAGGTATCAATACCATGATCTTCCTCAAACTTCCGCCAAAACATTTCTTATATTAGTAAAAATCCATCCAAATCGTGCTTCGAACCTAACATGTCGAGTGGTTGCCGGCGAGATGTAGCGTTGCCGCCCAGGAAAGTACTACAGTTCATATTTACTGGTGCATGGGTCGTACCAGGGACAAATACACCGCTGGCAGGCAAGGTGTTTGGCTATCAGCGAACATTACGAGACAAGATGTTGGCCTTATGATTAGCTATGACACCATTTAATCCAAATTGTATGACGCAGTTGTGGGCCTGTATCAGAAAAGAAAGCATGATATATGATCAAAAAGTCAAATTTTTCATCGCCTGAAAGTAATCCAAATCGTTCGGAATTACCTATTCTTGTCATTTTTTTCTGGATCTGCCGTCGCGATATTCACATATATTTTTTCTTCTGACTGTGTGTTTCCCTTGTAATTTTGTTCCCGGTGCGTTGCGTGCGAATTAGAGCGGACGAGAAGGGGTGGGAGGAGAAGCTCCAGCATCCCTGGGAGGGGATGTGAGGAGCTGACCACCGACACCACCGAAAGTGTTAAATATAGAGAATTGAAGAGTCCATGAGTGCGCCAACTCTGTTTTTGCCCTTTGCTATGGAACTTACTAGAGAGAAAAGCTAGCATCCAACAAGCTTAGATCTACCCACGTTTTTCCTTCAACAAGACCTGCGCAACCCATATAGTGTGTTTTCGATGGCCAGGGAACACCTTGCGTTCTGTCTGCTAACGCATTGTACGTAGGTAGGTGTCCATTGGAAGTTATGCAGATATTGCATAGAGCAACAATCAAATTGTAGCATATGTCGGACGAGCATCGTGGATGACCTTGAAACTTCGCATACCCTGCCATTTGCCTCGCTTTCTATTACGTTCATATGTCTTGCCGGGTCTGATAGGGCCCTACATAATTCAGTATGGCAGGGATCCACGTCCTCAGGCCTGTAGGACCGTGAGACCAATGACAGGCTGCGGTCTGCTATTCAGCACTGCGGAATAACAGGCCTTTGGCAGTGCATGTGTCGATGCTGAAGCCTAACTCCGCAACATTTCACCATAGACTTCAGAGGCTCGGTGGTGATTGGCTGACGATGTTCTGTTGTCCTTCGTGGAAGGGTAGATACGATTAGAGCTGAGGGCAGTACTTTGGTGAGACACTGACACATGCCAATTAAAAAAGTTGATCCGAGTTATTGCTCGGTTGGCTTTATGAACCAGGGTTTTATTGCTAAGCAGAGCTTGTTGCGCGAACCCTGGCCCCACCACCCGATCCACGAATTCCAGTACAACAGCACAATTTTGACCGAAAGTTTAACTTATCGTCGATGCACCGAAACGGCCGCCCGGTAGCTCATCCCTAGCCTAATCGGGCCAACTGCCAACCTGACCTTCCCAGCCGGGTGCTAAGTGCGAGCGCGTTAAGCGGCTCGAACCCTGTATTACCAGGACATGGAGACCTGTGCAGGCCATCGCTCTAGCCAACCGAGCTACCGGTGCACTCCAGTGGAAGGGGTGAGCTCTTTTGAGAGGATGCGACGTGTCGGAAGAGTATGTGAGTACGCCTGTAAGATCACTATATTCTGGGAAGCCACCTCGTCTGGGAGACTTCCCGTCACAAGAGAAAACCGCACCCCCCCCCGGATGGAAGTATCAGGACTGGGTGCCTACCCGCTTAATGGACTGCCACATACTCGAAGAGCGCTCTAAAAAACCTGAGGAGCCACCACGTGCCGGGAGAGGGCCCGCGGCAGCCTGAGGAGCCGCCACGTGCCGGGAGAGGGACCACGGGAGCCTGAGGAGCTGCCACGTGCCGGGAGAGGGCCCGCAGCAGCCTGAGGAGCCGCCACGTGCCGGGAGAAGGACCACAGCCTGAAGAGCTGCCACGTACCGGGAGAAGGCCCGCAGCAGCCTGAGGAGCCGCCACGTGCCGGGAGAGGGACCGCGGCAGCCTGAGGAGCTGCTACGTGCCGGGAGAGGGCCCGCAGCAGCCTGAGGAGCCGCTACGTGCCGGGAGAGGGCCCGCGGCAGCCTGAGGAGCTGCCACGTGCCGGGAGAGGGACCACGGCAGCCTGAGGAGCTGCCACGTGCTGGGAGAGGGACCGCGGCAGCCTGAGGAGCTGCCACGTGCCGGGAGAGGGCCCGCGGCAGCCTGAGGAGCTGCCACGTGCCGGGAGAGGGCCCGCGGCAGCCTGAGGAGCCGCCACGTGCCGGGAGAGGGCCCGCAGCAGCCTGAGGAGCCGCCACGTGCCGGGAGAGGGACCACAGCCTGAGGAGCCGCCACGTGCCGGGAGAGGCCCGCGGCAGCCGCCGTGCGGGAGGCACGGCAGCCTAGGAGCCGCCACGTGCCGGGAGAGGGCCCGCGGCAGCCTGAGGAGCCGCCACGTGCCGGGAGAAGGCCCGCGGCAGCCTGAGGAGCTGCAACGTGCCGGGAGAGGGCCCGCGGCAGCCTGAGGAGCTGCCACGTGCCGGGAGAGGGACCACGGCAGCCTGAGGAGCCGCCACGTGCCGGGAGAGGGCCCGCGGCAGCCTGAGGAGCTGCCACGTGCCGGGAGAGGGACCACGGCAGCCTGAGGAGCTGCCACGTGCCGGGAGAGGGACCACGGCAGCCTGAGGAGCTGCTACGTGCCGGGAGAGGGACCACGGCAGCCTGAGGAGCCGCCACGTGCCGGGAGAAGGCCCGCGGCAGCCTGAGGAGCCGCCACGTGCCGGGAGAGGGACCACGGCAGCCTGAGGAGCTGCCACGTACCGGGAAAGGCCCCAGCAGCCTGAGGAGCTGCCACGTGCCGGGAGAGGGCCCGGCAGCCTGAGGAGCCGCCACGTACCGGGATAAGGCCCACGGCAGCCTGAGGAGCCGCCACGTGTCGGGAGAGGGACCACGGCAGCCTGAGGAGCTGTCACATGGCGGGGAGACGGCTGGGACGTCAGAGAGGCCGGCCCACGCCGGCCAATCGATGTCGTCCGGGTATTAATGCGTCCGTCAGTGGTGCCGCGGCGTCCTCGGTGCTGCGTCGCGATTTTGCTAATCAGCGTCCACCACAATTGGTGTGGGCTCACGGCGCGCTGTGCCGTGATTACTCGCACATGTGTCGCACGTCGGCAGCCGGCGGCACGGCCGCGGGGATGAGGCACAGCGCACGGCATCCGGCCAAGTTGGTCCCACCGGTCGTCGTATCGACTCCGGCAGCCGTCGGATACGCTCCAGAGATCATTAGATTGCTTGTCGCGGCCGTTATCAGGCGGGATTACACAGTGGGCAGAGTAGGACAGAGGCAAGATGATGGCACAATAAGCAGATAACGACTCTCCCTCTATCGATGTCTCGAAACACGCACACACACACACACACACACACACACACACACACACACACACACACACACACACACACACACACACACACACACACACACACACACACACACACACACACACACACACACACACACACACACACACACACACACACAAACACACACACACACACACACACACACACACACACACACACACACACACACACACACACACACACACACACACACACACACACACACACACACACACACACACACACACACACACGCGCATATTTACATATTTATCCGGGAAACCTTATCTTAGGTCACGTTGCCATCATAAAAATGTACATAATTTAGCCAGAATCTTCGACTTTAGGCCTAATGAGCAAATATACAGACCTAATAAGTCATCAAAAACCGAGAACTGAAAAATGAATCTGGTGCGTTTAGTTCCATTCATAAATATAAGCAAACGCTGGAAGTTTCATTCATATTTCTTTATACGTTAAAGCGTGACGACTGCTTGACCTTTTTTGCAAGTGATCTCATTTAACCTTGACTAACACGTTGGCCGTGGGTAAGCTGATCGCAAAAGTTTCACAGAACATTTCGAATTGAAAAGCTATTGCAAATATAGGCGAGAGCAGTGTGCCGTTTTAAAAATAAACTATCGGCGAAATATTTGGGGAGGGGGGACATGAAGCATGAACATGTAACAAGGGCGTAGCATTGCCTCCACAGAGAGAGATATATATACATACATATATATATATATATATATATATATATATATATATATATATATATATATATATATATATATATATATATATATATATATATATATATATATATATATATATATATATATATATATATATGAATACCAACAAATTCTGATCAGGCTCAACAGAGCGACGTGCTGGCTCTGTACCGGTAATCGAAAAGCTCGCATGCTTGTGGTACTGAAGCACAGGTTTCACTGATTTAGGAATACCTATTTGATAAAATTGCTGAGGAAAACATCGTAAGTGTTTCTGCATATTGAAAATATCGCATTCATCTCATCTCCACCAGTGGCCACTGAATAAAAATGTTGCCAGTATGTAAATGAAAAACATATGATGTAAAACATCGGAATCTCGTTATCGAGCTGAGCAAATGGTAAAAGCCATTCTTGTTTAAAATCGTGGAGAATTTCAAACAGTAGTGTATGCCGGAATATGACTTTCTGGCTGAGTTCGGAGCAAAATTAGCTTTTGAGGAAAAAGCTTTGCATTGATAATGGCATGATTCCATTCAGACCGCAACGTAAGCAGAGCGAACAAGCGAGTTCACTGGTTCGCGTGCAGCTTGTGGACCAGGGACTATTTCATTGGTTCACTGTACAATACGTTCTTCTTTCGCACGAACCTGACTTTTTGTCACTGAGGTAGTGGCGAAGCCGGACCGGCACAAGCTCATGCAAGTCGGCACAGTCAACGCAACTAACAGAGCTTTGACGCTGCACCCTGAGTGGGACATCGCGCTCGCTGAGATGGTAGACGAAATCGATCTGAGAAAAAAATCCTATCGATCTGATCCGGGACCTTGATCTGACCCCGGTAGCCACAACTTTTGACCCGCCGTGGCAAGCGGAGTTGTCACACCTGACTGGGACCGGCAGGGAACAAGTTTGAACAGGTGCTGCGTGGAAACTAAGACCTATTCGACACCACTGACGCATACCTGCGTACGACTGACATCCTCCATATTGCCAAAGACATAGGAGACAACCCTCCGATTCGTCAGGCACCCTATAGTCCACACTCGGTTTTCTCAGCGCATGTATAGATGAAATCAACGTTATGCCCGAGGCAGGGATTATTGGGGATTCGGATTGGTCGTGGGCTGCACCCATTGTTATAATATGAAGTACAGACTGAAGCAATCGGTTTGTCATCGATTTCGTGAAACTAAGCAAAATAACCAAGAAAGCAGCCTTCTTCAAGAAAACCCTTCCCTCGATCAAGGAGGGATCCGTGATTCCAACCTAGAGACAATACTTGACTAGAAGTAGCAAGCGTTTTTCCTTCTTTGGACCTCAAGGCTGGTTGCTGGAAAATCCCGATGGTCAACGAGATTATCCCCAAAACAGCCTCCACCCGTTTCGTTCGTTAGGTTTGTGGACTTTTCGCGGACTGCCACTAAGGATATGCAGCGCTCTATCAAAATTCATGGAATTGATGCACAAAGTGCTGTCTGAATTACAAAATCCTCTTGCAACGGCGTACATCGACGGCACAGTTGTGTGCCCAAAGACGTTTCACGAACATTTGGCTCATCTCCAGGAAGTCTTCCGTCGACTGCAGAAATAAAAACTGAAATTGAAGCTGTCGAAAAGTGACTTTCTGAAAAGAAGCTTAACCCCCGCACGTCCGGGGGGGCAGATATCTGCCCCCCTCCGGTTTTTCCTCATTTGCCGCCAAACTAATAGGGTTAGCAAGGCCAAACCTCGCACAGCCGTTCATTGGTCTTTTCTGCATATCCTCATACATTTTTGATCCTGGGTCATCTCAGGTCAGGTCACCAGGTCAGGCGAAGTGACCCAACTACACTCGGAGTTCTAGGGGGCATAACTTCCACAATAATTGGGCGATTTATTTCAAACTTATAGTATGTCATCATCTCATCAGGGACCATAATATGTATATCGGGTTTTTTCGTAGTATTGACCTTAGGTCAGGTCGCTGCCATGGCTTCCCCATTATAAGGCTATGGTAAAATATATAAATGTTTCCTAGTTACACATTTGCCCTCGGCGAATGATCTCACAAGGGTTGTGGCATGCAGATGGAAGCTATGCTCAATGTTACCGCTGACATTTTGCTCAGTGACCTCACCAAGGTCTCTGAGGTCACCTGAGATCACTACACATTTCTGCGCATTACGTCGCACTGCATTGAGCTAGAAGGATGAAATTACCGTCATTGTGCTTGTATCGTCAAGACGTGTCGATTGATACCTTACATGACCTCCCTAGGCCTTGACCTGAGGTCATGAATTCATGGCCTTGACCTAAGTTTCGGTTGACCTGACCTTAAATTACACCGCCTATTGCCGGTAGCGCATTTCAAGGAATGTCGAATAGCATTCGCCATTTGTTTCTGTCTGTTACACGTCCTGAGATATGTGTCAATATCCGAGTCCCACCTGATATGGTCAAATTTGACCTAAGATGGCCCAGTGACCTGAATATTGACCTGAGCGAAAAAAATGACCGAAACACTTTCGATAGCGCCCGTTACCAGCTATCCAACGCCGCTATCCACCGGACGTGCGATTCTTAAAATCCATGACACATCCTTTCGGCTGATGGCATCCAGCCAGATCAGCAAAAAGTAGAATGGACGGTTACATATATGGCTGATCCGTCCAATGCATAGAGTATTCTGTCATTTATCGGTATGTGTTCGTACTAGCGACGTTTCATTCCCATCTTTAGCATATCTTTGTTTCACCCATACAGCTTGCAAAGAAACATGTGCAATGACTGAATGAAAATAAATGAATCTAACCATGCGAACACGCATATGGAACACTTAAACAAAAACTGGCCTCCTCGTTCGTACTGACATATCCGAACATTAAATAAACTACAAATTATACACTGACGCTTTAAAAATGCCATTAGAACATTTTCCGTTCAGAATTATGGTGAGAAAGAACGAGTGGTACCATGGGCTGTAGGCTATCACAACACATTGACTGTGGCGACAGCTGATGGGTAGGTACGCAGGACAGGTGTACGTGCAGGTGTACCTCCTCCAGGTGTACGCTCAGGTGTACCTCCTCCAGGTGTACGTGCAGGTGTACCTCCTCCAGGTGTACGTGCAGGTGCACCTCCTCCAGGTGTACGTGCAGGTGTACCTCCTCCAGGTGTACGTGCAGGTGTACCTCCTCCAGGTGTACGTGCAGGTGTACCCCCAGGTTAGCAGGTTACCCCTCCAGGTGTCGTGCAGGTGCACCTCCAGTACTCAGGTGACAGGTACCTCCTCCAGGTGTACGTGCAGGTGCACCTCCTCCAGGTGTACGTGCAGGTGACCTCCACAGGTGTACGTCAGGTGTACCTCCTCCAGGTGTACGTGCAGGTGTACCTCCTCCAGGTGTACGTGCAGGTGTACCTCCTCCAGGTGTACGCTCAGGTGTACCTCCTCCAGGTGTACGTGCAGGTGTACCTCCTCCAGGTGTACGCTCAGGTGTACCTCCTCCAGGTGTACGCTCAGGTGTACCTCCTCCAGGTGTACGTGCAGGTGTACCTCCTCCAGGTGTACGCTCAGGTGTACCTCCTCCAGGTGTACGCTCAGGTGTACCTCCTCCAGGTGTACGTGCAGGTGTACCTCCTCCAGGTGTACGAGTGCCTCCAGGTGTACGTGCAGGTGTACCCCCTCCAGGTGTACGTCAGGTGTACCTCCTCCAGGTGTACGTGCAGGTGCACCTCCTCCAGGTGTACGTGCAGGTGTACTCCTCCAGGTGTACGTGCAGGTGTACCTCCTCCAGGTGTACGTGCAGGTGTACCTCCTCCAGGTGTACGTGCAGGTGCACCTCCTCCAGGTGTACGTGCAGGTGTACCTCCTCCAGGTGTACGTGCAGGTGCACCTCCTCCAGGTGTACGTGCAGGTGTACCTCCTCCAGGTGTACGTGCAGGTGTACCTCCTCCAGGTGTACGTGCAGGTGCACCTCCTCCAGGTGTACGTGCAGGTGCACCTCCTCCAGGTGTATGTGCAGCACGACTACACTCTGGCAACCATCGACAACACTGGCCATGTCCGCATAGTTCAACTAACTGGGTAATCATATACCAATATTTGCGGTTGAAGCACCCTCCATCTCAGCTTGGAGGCAATCCGACCAAAACAGACATTGAGTGGGCTATCACAACTCACGATCTGGATACCCCAATACCCCAACTGACGAATATACAAAATGAATAAAATAATTGAGCCAAAACTACAGATGTTTTCATTTGGTGACCTCTGTCGTCGCATTGATGCTGATGATGTATGTTCCCGAATAATATTCGGGAATCCGATGAAGCCCACGGATTGCACCGGGCTATTTCCTTCGAGCATTGTGTTTGCTCCGAATATTTCAACAGAGGTGCAGTTCACCTCCTAGGAACGAGTTGTTAGAAATAATCGGGTATCCCCTGGTGGGAACATGCGTGTAGCAAACAGGCGGGCACCAGTCACAGTCAGACAGCATAGTTCAGTTTTATTTGGCATCATATACCCCACTGCTCTACAGAGAAACAAAAAGGTAACTATCGTATAAATATGGTAACCTTAGCTCTCACACGTCAGGACAAAATCTGAATTTTCCACTGCAATTTACCCATTAACGTATTCGTAATTCTTAGGCAGGCACTACCAAATCTGTGATACTGAATTGCAAAGCATGCCGCCATTGTGAAAAGTTGAACAGCAATGACTTGGAACGGTGACTATCAAACGCCTCTGATATAACATGTCTTACTCGCTGTAATAATAAATTATCATACAAAGGATCACGTGAGAAAATCTAACGAGTGATTGAGCGGCATAATTATTATTTGGCTGTTTCGACTACTCCGTCTTCCCTTCCAACCTTCATCGAAACTATACGCAATCCTCAGCAGGCTCAAATACAAAGTCAAATACACCGTGGCCACTGTTCAGTTCATCATGAGCACTAAGAAAGACTTCTGGTCGTATAAGAATAAACTACATGGAGGGTGTACGCGCAACATATAATTTGATATTTCCTTATGCGCAGCAAATTATGTGGACAAATTTCGATTGGCTGATAATCTTCGAAAGATAGCAAAGCTTGTAGAACTGTGGAGCTATCGTTTATAACAGCCATGACAGCTATGTAACAGCACCTTGAAACATTAAAACTCTGTGTCATCTCTTGAAAAGCATGAACTGCATTGTTGGTGTGGTGTTGTGGTGACAGTTATAATGCATATCGTAAATGGAATTAAACCACTGCATATTGATGTACTAATCCTGAAGTACCGTGATTTCGACCTTGAGTGCATTTCTCTGAGACATAGCCTCGACTGCTAACCATTAGCAAGCGCTACAAGCAAGCCGAGAGCTGATATTGATCAGACAATGCGTCACTAATGAGCAATCGCGACGGCGGCCACAGATAAAAAGCGAGTGATGAGCTGGAAGTCGAGACCCCGGAATCGTGGAATCGTGTCCCAATCAATAGCCTCCTTAAATCATGCTCTGAGTCCGCCAGTGAGTTGATTCGCTAGCGATTCTGATCATAAAAACCGGCCAATTAGACCTCGGTAGCGATTGGGCTAATGAATCCAGGCCAATGAGGCATCGAAAGCGGCATGACTGACACAGCACGGCCAATTATACATGGGTAGCAAGTTCGCGAATAAAACCCAGTAGATTAGGCATCGGTAGCGATTGGGGCCATACAACTAAGCCGATCAGGCATCGGTAGCGATTGGGGCTATAAAACCCAGCCAATTAGGCATCGGTAACCATTGGGGCTAACAAATTCCAACGAATGAGGCACCGGTAGCGATTGGGGCTGATAAAACCGGCCAATTAGGCATCGGTGGCAATTTTACCACTAAACCCAGCACATGAGGCTGGCTGAGCAGTGTTTCGGATACATAACTAGACATGTCGCATACCGAGCCCGACATACCGAACTCACGTGATATGTCGCATACCGAGCCCGACATACCGAGCCCGACATACCGAGCCCGACATACCGAGCCCGACATACCGAGCCCGACATACCAAACTCACGCGACATGTCGCATACAGAGCCCGACATACCGAACTCACGTGACATGTCGCATACCGAGCCCGACATACCGAACTCACGTGACATGTCGCATACCGAGCCCGACATACCGAACTCACGCGACGAGGCACCGCGTCGGCTCGGACGGCGCCGTGACTCCGTTGAACACCAGCGCGAGTCGAACTCACGCGACAGTCGCATATTCGAGCTGGGCGAGACTCAGTTTCGTCGGCACACGAGGCACCGCGTCGGCTCGGACGGCGCCGTGACTCCGTTGAACACAGCGGAGTCGAACACACAGCGGTATTCGGCTGGGTGAGACCAGTTCACCTGCTGTCACTGCTCGCACACACTGTCCACCTGCTGACATTGCTCTGCCACCGTCCACCTGCTGACACTGCTCTGTCACTGTCCACTTGCTGACACTGCTCTGCCACCGTCCACCTGCTGACACTGCTCTGCCACCGTCCACCTGCTGACACTGCTCTGCCACTGTCCACCTGCTGACACTGCCCTGCCACCGTCCACCTGCTGACACTGCCCTGTCACCGTCCACCTGCTGATACTGCTCTGTCACTGTCCACTTGCTGACACTGCTATGCCACTGTCCACTTGCTGACACTGCCCTGTCACTGTCCACCTGCTGACACTGCCCTGCCACTGTCCACCTGCTGACACTGCCCTGCCACTGTTCACCTGCTGACACTGCTCTGTCACTGTCCACTGCCCACTGCCCACTGCCCTGCCACCGTACACTGTCCACTGCCCACGATCAGCCGACCGGCCTACCAGTGTTGGTCGGCGACAGACTAGGTTGTCGGCACACACGTCACGACTGGAGCAGCACAGGTGACCTGCTGCCCGCCTGCTACAAGTGCCGCCCGTGTAGTGAGTGACTAAATGGCACCCGAACATTGTCAGCTCGTGCTACACACTGCGGCGGCGCGGCGCTAGTCCCCGACTTCGCACTCCGGCGTGCCCACTCTGACCGACGGAGGCGTCCGCTCCCGCTCACCCAACACAGAGCTTCCAAACACAACCCAACACGTCCGCACTTGGTGACAATCCGCAGTCCTATCCCGTCCCAGGCACCATTGCGCCAACAGTGCACACCATCTGGGCACAACAATAGCCAAGGTTCCGGGCTTGTCTGTGTCGGTGACTGAACTTCCTCCTAGGCACCCATGAGCCACCAGTGCACTCCATATGGGCCAAGAAGTAGCCCGGGTTCTGGGCTTGTCTGTGTCGGTGGCTGAGCAAGCAATAGCCCAGGTTCTGGGCTTGTCTCTGTCGGTAGCTGCGCTGGTGGCACCTAGCCGAAGTTCTCGAAGTGGTGGATGAAGTAGGGTTGCTTGCGGCCTTTGTTGACGTCGTCGCACGCTGTACTGACCGACTTGGTAAGAGGTCGAGGTCCGCAGCTGAATACGCCGATCTTGGACACCTGGCGGCCGCAAGCGACACTGTTAGTACTAAATATGTAGCGACGGGCTTAACTAGCGGGCGATGAATTGTCCAGTCAGAAAATTCAACTGGTCTGTATTTATGAAGGGAGGCAGCGGACGTAACTTAAATTACAGCATCATAATACTCAATTTGTTGCGGTTACATGGTCCGCTGGGGCGGGAGCGTATCAGTAGATTTGACTCGGAATCAGACGTAACCGCTGGGAAATAGGGAGATACCCAATGTTTCACCAATAAGCTACTTTCGCAATATGGCTGGATCAGTCAGCAAAATAAAGACGCATGGAATACATGCAAAACGTGGTTGCTAGCATATCGATAATTGGTCGCTAGCAGTGTACATCTGATCTGTTTCCTTCACATCTAGGGAAGGACATGAAACTACATTTTTTTCAGCCGTATGTGACACCTCGTCTGTTTTTCTCAAATATGCAGAAAATTCGAGTGCGCCGATCGCAAATTTGATCGTTTGCGGTGCGCTTTGTTGCAAAGTACGACTAGGGTAGGTTGAATGCAATCCCCGGCCATTATCGGCCGGAAAGTGCGACGCGAGTTGCACGAGTGTGGTCCCGTGACTTATCTGCGATAGGCATAAAACATTTTTTATTTGTTCTGTCGCGAAAGTGGCACATAGTTGCTGCTGTCACAAGCTTATAAGATATTTAGGCAAAAATTTCGACATACTTTAGCATTGCTGTTGCGAAACAATTCACGCCGATCCGACCGTGTGGATTCTCTCCTAAAATTCTAACAACAATGCGGCGTTTTCCATAGCTGAGGCCAGGGCTATTGCGGATAGGCTGAGGCTACATCAATAACTCTTTGAAAGGAATAAGTATTTCAGAGAAACACGAAATGAAACGTCAAATAATGACAGTGATGTATCTGGTGTCTCCGAGTTCGGAGGTCGTGTCGGCATAATGTACGAAGGTATCGATGTCTCCGAACACATCTGTCGAGCTTTCAGGAGCCGGTCCGAAAAACGTTGTTCGAAGTCAATTTGCTATTATAAAAATGCACAATTTGGCCAGAATCTTCGAGTTTTTCCCAAA
Source organism: Imbricaverruca yamaguchii (assembly GCA_034440575.1). Classification (NCBI taxonomy): domain Eukaryota; kingdom Metazoa; phylum Arthropoda; class Thecostraca; family Neoverrucidae; genus Imbricaverruca; species Imbricaverruca yamaguchii. The sequence goes on along the minus strand of JAOTOL010000852.1, from coordinate 110,195 downwards.
CGGGCAGATATGCAAAACTAATAAGCACTCAAAAACGGGAAAATAAGAAAATTATCTCGTGCGTTTAGTTTCGTCCCTAAAGATAAGCAAATGCTAAAAGCTTCATTAAAATATCTTTATCGTAAAAACGTGGCGACTGGTTGAAGTTTTCTGGAGGTGACCTCACTCGAGCTTGACTAAGTCGTTGACCCTAGAAGACCTAATCTCAACATTTTGACACAACATGCCAATTTGATGTGAGAAAAGGTTTGCCGAATTTCGGCGCGTTCCCGCGTGTCGAAATTTCAATATTCTCGGAAAACCTGGTGAGCGCATATTAGTCCCCCTCCCGAGACGGCGCTGTTTAACACGCGCCCTGGAGGGGGAGGGGGCGAAATCCACCCACCCCTCCGGTTTTTCGTAGATAACTCAAGATTTTACCGGCAGATATACGCCATTGTTTGTATACCTGCTTATAAATGACAGGAGCGTTCTTTAAAGGAAGAAAAATACAAATCAACCGAACATTTTTGGAGTTCGGGGTCGCTAAATTAAAAAGAAAATGTCAGCGCCAGACCACAAATATCGGCGCTGATGCGCTTCCCGTATATTGGCAAAAAGGAAGTGTTCTTGGCAAAACTAGCGACATGTTTGGTGTACATTGTTATGCTATTTTGTATCAAAGTCATGTCAGGTCACCGAGGTCAAGTCAGGTCAAGTTTATGACGGGCTAACACACGCCCTGGAGTGGGGATGGCGAAATCCGCCCACCCCTCCGATTTTTCGTACGTAACACCATATTGTACCGGCCGATATACGCTATTGTTTTAGTACCTACTTGGAAATGATCGCCACATTGTTTAAAGTAAGAAAAAAATGGAAATCGGCCGATAACTTTTCAAGTTAGGGGCCGTTAACCCGTCCCGTCTCGGGGGTCTTCAACCGACCCCCCCCCTCAGGTTTTTTCTTTCTCACAGATAGCGGACGAACGGCAGCGCGGCAGCGCGCCCAAATTTGGCATACCTTTTCCCACATCAATTTGACGTGCTGATTCAAAATTTTAGGTCAGGTCATCTAGGGTCAACGAGTTAGTCAAGGTCAAGTGAGGTCACCTCCAAAAAAATTCAAGCAGTAGTCACGTTTTAACGGATGCAGACATTTTAATGAAACTTTCAGCGTTTGATTATCTTAACGGATGCAATAAAACGTACCAGAGGAATTTTTATCTTTTTTTTCGTTTTTGACTACATATAAATTTTGCGTATGTGCCAAATTGTAGTTCAAATACAGGATCCTGACTAAAGGAAGCATTTTTATTAGGGCAAGTTGACTTCCAACAACGTTTCTCTGTCTGCTCTACCCATTGGAAAACGAATATGTATGAAAACTTGAAAACTCAAAGTTTTGAAATTTGAAAAAAAATGAGTGGGGGAGGGGGGGCAAAAAAATTGTAGCCCTGGTCGATTTCGCTGTCTTTTCTCATTCCAAATAAATTGTGTTTTTCATATATCCACTAAAATGAACTCCCCAGAGTCAAAAACATAATGTAAGTCGTGAAAAGTCGTGAAAATCTAGCCCCCTGGTGACATCACTTTTGGCGGGAAATTGCTTTGGAGGGTGGACTCGGACCTTACTCGTCTAGCGCTTTCCGATGACACCGCTTTCGTTTTCGTGTGACGCTTAGTTTGGATTTTAGAGGGGGTCTTCAACCGCCCCCCCCGAGACGGGGTGGCCAAATTTGACCGGAAAGGGTTAAAGTAAAAACAATTCACAGCGCCAGACCACAAAAGTCGGCGTTGATGCGCTTCCCGTATATTGGCAAAAGGAAACTGTTCTTGACAACACTAGCGACTTGTTTGATGCATTTTGTTATGCTATATAATTTAAAAGTCATGCTAGATCGCCGAGGTCAAGTCAGGTCAAGTTCATGACAGGCTAATAGAACCAAACTTGGTCAGCTGGAATGTTGTCAAATATGCAAATATGCGATTGATGTCACTTTACATGTTACTCCCTACGTTACATGTTTGTTATTGTGTACCTAAGCGTTCCCATACTTTATTCATGTATTTCATTCCTTTCTTTGCGAAGCCGATTGTGCCGAACCGCCCAACGGAGCAGTCGGGTGGCCAGCCCGGTTCCGGTAACTGGAGCAGGTAATGACCTGCTAAAGTGCTCCGATATAGGTGACCTGAGGTCAAATGGTGGATCTGGCATCTGTATTGCATCATTAGTAAAGTCCAAAACATCATTAATGCAAATTTTGGAGCATTTAAACACAATCACAGCGATTCATAACATTTACAAGCCAATCCACGCAGGACCAGAAAATTTGGCTATTTTGACCTCATTTGACATTGAAGATATTGACCTAAGGTCATGCAATTTGCACACAATAGAGTTCACTATCGTGCCCATCTACTCTGCGAATTTTGTTGCTCTAGCCTCAGTAGGAGCCGAGATCTTAGGGGGCGGAATCCGCCCTCCCCTCCAGTGCGCGTAATTTTCAGAGGCCCTCCAGGGCGCAGGTTAACCCTCGCCGTCTTTCCGGTCAGATCCTCACACCCCGTCTCGGGGGGATAGAACCCCCATTAAAATCCAAACTAAGCGTCGCACGAAAACGAAAGAAGTGTCATCGAAAAGCGTTCGACGAGTAGGGTCCGGATCCCCCCAAAAAACAATTTCCCGCAAAAGTGACGTCACTAGGGGCTATATGTTCACGACCTTTCACGACTTACATTATGTTTTTGGCTCTGGGGAGTTCATTTTGGGGATATTTGAAAAACAAAAATGATCTGGAATCAGAAGAGGACAGCGTAATCGACCAGGTTTATACAATTGTTTGCCCCCCACCCCCCACATTTCATAATTCAAATTTCATAATTTTGAGTTTCCAAGTTTTCTTTAATTTTCCTTTTCTAATAGGTAGAGCAGACCGAGAAACGTTGTTGGAAATCAAATTTATTATATGTATGATTTATATGTATATGTAGGCAAAACCGTAGGCAAAACCAAATTTATATGTAGGCAAAACCGGAAAATGAAAAATTTTATCGCAAGTTTTGTTGCATCCCCTCGTTGATCCTAGATGAGCTGACTTTAAAATGTTGAAACAGCATGCCAAATTGATGTAGGAAAATGTATGCCAAGATTTGGCGCGCTGCCGTGCGCCTTTCGTTCACTATCTGCGAAAAACCTGAAGGGTGTTGAAGACCCCCCCCGAGACGGGACGGGCTAAATATCCGCCAATATCAGTTTAAAGAAAGGATTCTCCAAATTAAGACAATTTCACCCGATATTTGTTTTGTAATCATAGCAACACTGACTTACATCCGTCCATCCTCCATTCATGATAACACGTGGTCGTAAAGACATATCTTGTCGAACACAGCGAGTCAATCCGTACGTACATAGTTGTGCTTCTTCTGGATGAATTTGAAGAAGGACGCCATGTCCGGCCGGCCGAAGTGGTTGACGGCCTTCAGCCCGGTGAACATGGACCGGTTGGACAGCCGCTGGAAGTGGTTCTCGCAGATGTACTGGAAGCACAGTCCATGGTCAGGAGCCGCCGGTAAGGGTCGATAGCATGGCTGCATGGTGACCCCAACCCCACCCCTAACATTTCGCGGAATTAATCAGAGTTCACACAGCAGCAGCATCCACAGTAAATTCATTGAACATCGATGGGGCGGAAGGTAGAGGCATGGAGAGGCATGGAGAGGCATGGGGACAGGTAGTCCAAGGACAAGGTACCCGTTTCCCAACCGAAAGACTGTGGGCTCGAGCACCACCTGTGGCTACTCTTCGCCCGCGACCAAACGGCATGAGAGGTTGGCTTCGATATACCACCCAACAGTCTACCCATGGCAAAGTCAATAACCACCGAGAGCGGCCGTTGCCACTTCCCAGACTGCGCGGACGGTCATGTCACCTTCAGAGTAACATCGTCAGTCCGAGGTGCTACGCGAGAACTCCGATCCGTTCACGGCCGGTGAATGGAACGGCAAGGGTTTTCTTGATCGCTTTTCGATGCCTGCAGGAATTGACTCGATATATTGCTCGGCGTCATCGGGGTTACGATATACTGCACATATCGTATCGCTAGCGCGTTTCCTGCCAGTTTTGCTGGGCCCATTTGCGTGGTGTGTGGAAGAGGGTGGCCCGCCCCGTCCCCGCGTGAGGTGTTAGTGGCGTCGGTACGTTCCGGTAACACCGCGGTGCATGCGCTGATTCGCGCAGCTGACTATCATTGAACCTAACTGGTCGGAAGCCGGAGGGATTATGGAGGGATTATGGAGATTAGATTATCTGGTGGGATTATGTCGTGTTCGCCGGAGCTGGTCATGATTATTTTTAGAGGGAGGGTCTCAGTGGGGCTTGTCTTGCTTGATATGGAATACACTTGCTATATCATGAATGTGGTGTCCCTCAGCATGCTTACCTAAATTCATAATATAGCATAGAGCATCATTCTGAATAATTTTCGAGCTAATTTGTCTGTATCTAATTGATATGAGATTTGTTGTTGCTCAAATGTATTCAACTATGTCATTTCGTAACAGCATTGGCTGTTTTGCACGATCGTTTGATCTCGCACTCACTAGTTTCAATGACATGTTAACACCGGTCGAAGCATAGAAGCCCATCTGGACATCAGTAATCCTAGCAGGTCTTGTCATTATTTATTATTTATGGACATTTGCGTCTTTACGTGAAATTTGATTTATGGATACTTGTGTCCTTTGAATTATTTTTATTTATGGACACTTTTGCCCTTACTTGAGCTTTGATTTATTGATGATTGTGTCCTTTACATGAATACTGATTGTGGACACTTGTGGTATTTACATGAGTTTTGATTCATGCACACTTGTGTCGTTTACATGCGCATCAAAAGCATCCCCACTAGAAGCTTCATGACACGAAGTGCATGTCGATCTTACCAGCATGGTCGTCCGAAGATCAAACTTGTGGAAGAACTGGGTGATGAAGATGTGCATCTCCAGCACTTGAGTAACATCCTTCTTCTCCACGTCTCGAAGAACGTCAATGAACCACTCGAAGCTCTTATGTGAAGGGCATATCCACAAGAAGTAGACCTGCAACATACATCATCACCGGCATCAAGGATAGAAATGAATGCTAAAATACGCAAAGTATTGCGTTGAGGAGCGGTTCGGTAGGGGAGGAGGGACAGTGCCAAGCTCCCCTATTGGGAGCATGCAGGATTTCCGTTCTTCATGCGAAATACAAATTTAAATGATCAAAGGAAGCTATCACCGCCCAACGCATTTTTACTTACAATGCTGACTCCGCACAAAACGGGACTGTCAATGCGCCACGAAAAACGGCAGTTTCGCTTGATCCGAGTAGATCTGCAAGTTGGACTACTACCTCGGTCCAGTAGAGCTGGAAGTAGCTGGTATGGTTCATCGGATAGCATTACTGTTTACTATGCACGATCAATGACTACTGTAGTGAGATTGCATGTGAGGTGGCACTGGTACTAGCCTCAGGATGTATGTGAGGTGGCACTGGTACTAGGCAAATGAGTCATCCAGTGCGGCGACCTCGTGACCGGGCCGGATCGGCCGGATATGTGGCGTGGTGGGGCGTGTGCGGGATGGACCAATCAGCGATCGGGGGTGTCGGAAGCGCGGGAGCGGTGGCGAGTTGACCTGGGAGTGTGTGGGCTGTGCGGGGGCCAGTCTGGCTACCGCGAAGCGCTGAGGAATACACGGTCCTGGCATCAAAGTTTTCTCTTCGTGAACTATAACTACTTACGGTGCCAACAAAGCAATCCATCAGCAAAATATGTGATTAAATAGACTGTCTGATGGCATCAAAGTACTTGAAACCTGTATTCCGAAGAGTAGATGGGCTTCACTTGACACAGCTGGCCTACACTTGAGTGCACAACGCACCTGACCCTTTCAACATATGCAGTGTGCACGAATTCTCAGCAGATGCGTAGATGAATCAGGCGGATAGTGTGGCCAAAAGAGCACACACCCTTTCATTGGACGAGCGTCATCAACACGGCCGTAGACGCACCTTTTTGCAGGAGACGCCCGAGTAGCGGTTGGTGGAGGTGCCGAACACCAGGTCGTTGAGGATGGAGGCGTACGGCGTCACGCCGATGCCTCCGCCCACCATGACGGCCACCTCGAACTTGTACCAGTCCTGGTTGCCGCCGCCGAACGGACCCTCCAGACGGATCTGCGGATCAATATAAGTCAATCGGAATACAGTGTATCGCTAGTGTGAAGGTTCCTGAGATCCCAGGGCAAGTAGGGAAGAGGAAAGAAGCTTAATTCCTGTATGCGATGTTAACGCGCGCACGTTCGGGGGCAGATATCTGCCCCCTACGGTTTTTCCTAATTTGCCGCCATACTAATTTGGTTAGCAAGGCCAAACCTCGCATGGCTGCTCATTCGTCTTCTCCGCATGTCTTCATACATTTTTAATCTTGGGTCATCTCAAGTCAGGTCACCGGGTGAGGCGAAGTGACCTAACATCTCTCGGAGGTCTAGATGGCATAACTTCCACAATAATTGGGCGATTGATTTCAAACTTTTAACACGTCATGATCTCATCATCAGGTACCATAATATATATCTCGTGTTTTTTTTTGCAGCATTGACCTGAGGTCAGGTCGCGGCCATGGCTTCTCCCATTATAGGGCTACTGTTAAATATACAAATGTTTCCTCGTTACATATTTGCTCTCGGAATGACCTCACAACGGCTGTGGCGTGTAGTTGGAAGCTATCCTCAATGCTACCGCTGGAATTTTTGTTCAATGACCTCACCAATGTCATTTGAGGTCACCTGAGATAACTAGCACATTTCTGCGCATTATATCGCACTGCATTGAGCTAGAAGGCTCAAATTACCGTCATTGTGCTTGTATCGCCAAGACGTATCGATTGATGCATTGCATGTCCTCCCTAGGCTATTTCATGACCTTGACCTGAGGTCATAGTTTCGGAGTAAGAAGTATTCCTGCTTGGGCACGTAGTTGGCGCCACGATTGTCATTTGTAAATCGAATAGCGTTCGCCGTTTGCTTCTATCTGTTACAGGCCCTGATATATGTATCAATATCTGAGATTCAAACCAAATCTGGTCGAATTTGACCTTTTATGACCCAGTGACCTGAATATTGACCTGAGCGAGAAAAAAATGACCGAAACACTTTGGATAGAGCTTGTCACGAGCTACCCAACGCCGTTTTCTGTTTGTCGCTAGCTAGCATAGTTCTAGATATCTTAAGGTGGCAGATATCTGCCCCCTCGGACCGCGAAGCTGGCACAGACCGCCGGACGTGCGAGTGCTAAGGCTTCAAATGCGTGTATTCGCCCCTGTGGTCTGTTGTAGCCACAGAACGCCACAGGCTTGTAATCAGTTCCGCGGTTGGACTGAAGAATTGATCATCTAGGATGATGCAAACAATTCCGGACGCGATGACGCATAGATGCGCGCATGTATACTATATTTTTTGTAATACATGTACATATATATATATATATATATATATATATATATATATATATATATATATATATATACCGAGCCAGCTGACGGCCACCAATTCACTCACCTTCGGTGCAACGCCGTTCTCTTCCGATACATAGTTGAGCGGGTCGAAGAAGTTGCGCAGCTTCCATGTCCAGGGTCCCTGCGCCTTGATGTGACATGACAGGAAGTTCTCGTGCGGCGCCGAAGTCAGCGTGAAGCTGTGATATTCATCTCCCACGCAGGTGCAGGCAACGCGGACCCATTCACCTGCAGGAGTCACCAGTCAGTTCATCGTTGTCAGAAAGACGGTCAGCACTGAGACTGAAGTGAACTTGTTGGTCTATTGGTGGTGACCTTACTGGCCTACCGGTTGTGCCTTTGCTGATATAATGACGGTGACCTTACTGGCATACCGTCGGTAACCTTGTTGGCATACCGATAGTGAACTTACTAGGCTTCTGACGGTGACTTTATTGGCATGCTGGTGGCGACCTTATTGGTCTACCTTCTTCTTACCCGATCCGAGTATGTGTTTTATCACAAGCGGTTGAAAATAGTGCGTGGCTACAGATGAAGAGCAAGAGCAAGAGCGAGAGCAATAGAGAGGGAGAGAGATTAAGAGCGAGCGGGAGGAGGGGAGGAAGAGGAAGAGGAGAGAGGGAGAGGAGAGAGACACCCATTCCAGGCAATAGCATCAGGGCCCTTGCCAAGTGCATGCCTGACAAATACTCCGGCGATGATATGGCGCTCACCGAAGACTTATCGTATATCAGATCGCTGCAGAGTTGGCACTCATTTGTACGGTACCGGATGTTTAGCGACTGTTGGCGCTACATCACTCGTTTGTACGGTACTGGATGTTCAGCGACTGCTGGTGCTACAGTACTGATTTGTACGGTACCGGACGTTCAGCAACTACTGGTGCTACAGCACTTATTTGAGCAGTTCCGGACGTTCAGCGACATAATGTGTCATATCACTTATTTCTGAGCTTATATTAGCTGTTTGCATTTCCTGTTATATTGAACTTATGATTTGAACTCACTTAACACGCGCCCTGGAGGGCCTCTGAAAATTACGAGGGAGATTCCCCAAAGATATTGGCTCATACTAAAGCTAGAGTAACGAATTTCTCAGATGGATGGGTAAGGTAGTGAGCTCTATTGTGGACAAATTGCATGACCTTAGGTCAATATATCCAAGGTCAAATGAGGTCACATGTCGCAGTTTGCTTGTTTTGCGTGGCTCGGCTTGTCATTGTTATGCATCGCTATGATTGTGTTCAAATGCTCCACAATGGTCATCAATGATATTTTGGGCATGGCTCATGATGTAATAAAGATGATAGACCAGGCATTTAACTTCAGGTAACCTATATAACAGCACTTTATCAGGCCAGTTACCTGCTCCAGTTACCGTAACCGGGCCGCCCGCCCGACTGCTCTGTCGGGCGGCTCGGCGCAATCGGCTTCGCGAAGAAAGAAAAGAAGCATATGAATGAAGTATGGAAACGCTTAGGTACACAATGACACAAGCAGTAATTTTCAGGATGAGTAGGGAGTAACATGCAAAATAGCATCAATTACATAACAGTCATTTGCATTTACGACAACATTCTAGTTGACCAAGTTTGGTTCTATTGACCTGCTATGGAATTTACCTGACTTGACCTCGGTAAGCTAATATGACATTGAATGTGCATAGCATAACAATATACATCAAACAAGTTGCTAGTGTTGCCAAGAACACTTCATTTTTGCCGATATACGGGAAGGGCATCAGCGCCGATTCGTGTGGTCTGTCGCAACGAAATGGCCTTCTGAGGGGCCTTTTAACTGCCTGTAACTGTAGCTGTTACTGTAACTTTAACAGCCTGTAAGTCGAAAAATTTCGGCCGATTTCCGTTATTTTTGCTTCAAACGATGCGCCTGACATTTTCAAGCAGGCAAAACTGGCGCAAACCGACGAGAACAATGGAGAGCTATTTACGAAAAACGGATGGACGGGCAGATTTCGCCGCCCCTCCAGCGCGCATGTTAAGTGACATGAGAAGCCGGATGGTTGCTCGAAGAACCAGTGTGCTGGCACACACCTGAGTGGTACTGGAAGTTCGGCGGCCGGTAGAACTTGACTCTGAGTACTTCGCCAGGCAGCAGCTCTGTCTCGATGATGTCCAGCTCCATGTATTTAGTGCGCAGGCTGATGATCTTGTCAAATGTGTACACGATTGCAGGGCCGACAAAGAACATCCAGAACCTGCGGAGCAGACGGCGTGGAACCGGATCCAGAGGCAGTGCGGGCTCAGAACAGAGAGGCAAAGAGGTAACAAAGAGGTACGGGGCACATACCATCGCCAGGAGGGGTCCAACACGGACATGGAAACCAACACAGTTTCCTCCAGAACTATTTATGCATGCAATTTATCAGGTGATACACTAAGTGGAGATACGCCTTGTCTTTAGCAATTTCTCACTGATGCTTCGCCTTACAGTATCTCAATCTAAGACACACATGCTTAGCTCAGTAATAATCTACCATTATCTGAATATGCGAGCCCATCTAATCAAACGCGGCAGCGGGCACAGCAAAGGCTATGCTCACCATAAGAGAGGACGGAACATTTATTCGCGTTTATCGATTATCGCGAACGCATCTCATCCAAAAGATAGACGAACTTCTTGTAAATATTAACCCGTCCCGTCTCGGGAGGGTCTTCAACCGCCTCCCCGCCCCCCTCAGGTTTTTTTCGCGGATAATGGACGAACGGCGTGCGGCAGCGCGCCCAAATTTGGCATACCTTTTTCCCACATCAATTTGGCATGCTGTTTCAAAATTATGAAGTCAGGTCATCTAGTGTCAACGAGTTAGTCAAGGTCAAGTGAGGTCACCTCCAAAAACGTTCAACCAGTCGCCACGCTTTAACGGATACAGATATTTTAATGAAACTTTCAGGGTTTCCTTATCTTTAGGGATGCAATAAAACGTACGAGTGGACTTTTTTTCTTTTTTTTTCGTTTTTGACTACATATACATTTTGCATATTTGCCACTTGCAGTTCAAATAGAAGAGTCTGGCTAAAGTAAACATTCTTTATTAGGGCAAGTTGACTTCCAACAACGTTTCTCGGTCAGCTCTACCTATTGGAAAAGGAAAATTAAAGAAACCTTGAAAACTCCAAATTTTGACATTTCAAAAAAACATTATTTATTTTTGGAGGGCCAGAAAAAAAATTATGGCCCTGGTCGATTTCGCTGTCCTTTTCTCATTCCAAATACACCTTGGTTTTTCATATATCCCCAAAAATGAACTCCCCAGTCAAAAACATAATGTAAGTCGTGAAAAGTCGTGAAGATCTAGACCCCTGATGACGTCACTTTTGGGGGAAATTGTTTTGGTAGATGGATCCGGACCCTACTCGTCGAGCACTTTCCGATGCCACCTCTTTCGTTTTCGTGCGCCGCTTAGTTTGTATTTTAGAGGGGTTACTATCCGCCCTCCGCCCCCCCCCCCCCCCGCCCCAGAGACGGGGTGTGAGGATCTGACCGGAAAGACGGCGCGGGTTAAGATAGATGACCTGGCATTGGTGACGGGTCAGGCGCCGTAGATTTGCGGTCGACGTCGCCGTGCACCACGCCCAAGCCGTGGAGCTGCACCGTACCTGGGTGAGCCGGTGAGTCTCGCTAGTCCGTGCACCAGACTGAGCATGTAGAGCAGGTAGTAGAGCGAGTGAGAGTACCAAAAGTACTTGTACGCGCGCTTTCGAACCATAGGATGCGCAAATATATAGATGATCGTAACAATGATGTAGAGAATGATACCGGTCACACCTGAAAGGAGGAAAAGTACAGCATGACATTGTGGACAGTTAGCTGCCATCAGAGTTGGCGATATATGTATTTTATATACGGCATGTTCAGTTTCGCAATGTCTTATTACCATGGCGAGCTGGCGACTGACAATTCACATCGCCAGTTGCATGGTGTTAGGAAAGAATATATCTGTGTAACTCTGTTTAATTTGCCTGATCAGCCATAAAGATTCCTGTTACAAAGCGTCGCTTAAGTAAAGCATAAACAACGCAAATTAAATCTTTGACCAACGAAATCGCCACAAGAACACACTTCTAAAGGTATTGGTTTTGACACTACAATGCAACTAACAAATCATAACGCCAGCCGTTATAACAACACAATGACAACCTTCGTGTGACTGCGGTGGTCTAAATGTCCAAAACTGAACAAGAAATGGAGGATTACCACGCCACGACACCTCAGTTTCAAGTCACTATATTCAATAGGGTGATTCGGAGCACTTTGTGGGTGGTTCTGAGTTGGCCAACTCCAAATCCCCACTACTTCAGGTGAAGGTAGATTATCAATTAGAAATTGATAAAATCACTAAACTCATAGCGCAGGTGAGCAATCGAGGAATGCATCGAGTCCAGAAACCTGATTTCTCTATCCCAAAACCTGATTTTAGCAGGGTCGTCAAAGTTGGACGAATAAAATATTTTTCAAAAAAATATCCCACCGAGGGTAGATTAGACTTTTTATGGATCAATTGAGGTCAGATTGGGGTTGTGGGGGTAACTTTTCAATCTGATCACGATAGCACTCGAAAAAAGGGTAGGTGAAGCGGTTTTGGGTGACCAATTCTCAAACTTGACGCGCAAAGTGCAGTGAAGGTACAAGAGCTCAACATCCTCTGTAGTTCTAGAAGTACTTCACACAATTTATCATTGGGACAATCTATATTTACTTTTGCATATTGAACTTAATGCTGCACAGAAATACTTCGAATTGGGACTATTCCACGTAGAATTTCACGGTGAGCACGTTCGTTAAATAATTTTTCAAATCGGACAATTAGAGAGCCCCTAGGCGCAAAAATAAGTGCAACGATATAGGAAAGTATTAGTTTCGCCTAACACGTTTGACATTAAAAATTGTAACGACAATAGCATTAGCGAAAAATGTTACGATCAATCTGACATGTCAATCTTGGAAATCTAAAATTGGATGACAACGTTTCGACTTATATTCGGTACCGAATTTTTCGACAAGCAAAAGGTGGCCAATTTCAGGTGGATGACAAGTTTAGCGTCCACTACAGGACACACTAAGAAAGATAGAGCTGCTGTATTCATTGCATAGTATAGTAGTCCTCTTCTACCTTTCAGACCTCATGAAAACACGCCTGGAAAGTTTTAACTTTTTGAGTCACAGAGGTGCAAAGTAGGGGCAAATCGCACTTTCTGAATATTCGATGGTTCGTAGCCATCTGAGTTTTAAGAGTTCGGAAATAGGATTCATAGCTTAAGGTAAGTGCATGGGCGCTTTCGAAAAAGAAGAAGACAAAATGGGAAAAATATTATATTTTGAAAATCAACCTTTTCAACAAAATAACCGACATATTTATTTACGTCGTTGTATCGAGCACACCAAACTTATTGTATTGTCACAATAAAAACCGAAGAAACTTGAAAACTTTATATCCTAGCATTGTTATAGTATAATTTAAAAAAGACACAATCAGCTTTTTGCCTCCGGAGCATCCAGTTTTCGTCGCACGAACAAATGGATGTCATATTCATGATCAGCATATCAAACATGACCAGAATCTTGATTTAAAAAACTCGTGGAAAATGTTGATTTTGAGCAACTTTCGGCAATTGCCCGAAACATACGTACATGTGATGAATATTCACGGCCAAAACTGCCAACCAATTTTATATATTAAAGCAGTAATCCACTAATAATTCAATGGGCCATCGTCTGACCCTCAGCCAATTACATTTATAATGTATTTCATAGGTAGCCGGAAGGTGGGAATATTAGCCAAGTTTTGATAATTCTATCGGCCATAACTCGGTGAGGAAAAAAAATCGAAATTATTTTCTCACCTTCGTTCTGAAAGAGGAATATAAGGTGTGTCTACACAAAATCAGCCAAAAACATCGGACGGGAACTGTAACGACCAGAAGTGATCGAATTTCCCATGTTAAACCTATGACAGAGAACGGTGAAAAGAAGCTTGTTTTAAAGTGGCCTAAAAGAGATCTAGTTTGTTGTAAAAGACGAATCGAGTGGTGAGCTCAGAATCACCCACTGTGGTTTCCCTAGCGTGCACTTCGCCAGCAGTCCGTGCACCACTGGACCACCTACCGGTGAGCGTGCAGAAGAGCCAGTAGCCAATGCCGGGTCTGGCGTCGCTCTGGAAGGTCATCTCGGACATGAGGCAGTGCAGGTTGTCCAGACTCTGCGTGGAGACGTGGTAGAAGTTCACCAGGTGACCGATAGAGTGCAGCACCGTGAAGAAGAGCGCAGTCATGGCGACTATCTTGTGGAACTGGATGTGCGAGTCGATCGGGATGTACTGCTGCACGACGTAGTTCTTCATGATGGTGAGGATGTTGCGCGACATTGTCAGCAGCAGGATGGAGAAGCAGAACGAGAGCGAGGCGGCGGCCCCGCGCGTGATGGAGATGCCGACGCCCATCACGTGCCGCAGGTCCGTGTGCTCGGTCATGAAGCTGTAGTCTGCAACGCGTGGTGATGGTCACGCACAAAGGCCGCGCGAGCTAAGGCACGGCGTGTGCACTGTGGTGTACAGCTATGCAAAGCAGCAGTCGTGAAGTCAGACGCTTAAACATGGGACACGAAACAGCAAAGCGTAGTTGACATCTGGTGAGGTGTTCTCTGAAATGTTTGGCGCAGGCATGCTTTTTAACGATTTGTGTGTCAGCCACAACTAAGGAGGTCCTGCCACTTTAGCTAGGCAAAATATATGAGCATGAAGCCAGTAAAAAGCTCCTCGTTGGATTTCGACAACCTAAGCTCAAGCTAGCCCCTCCTACAAATAACTAAATTCGACATTTCTCAGAGAGCCAGTGATGTTCACTATGCGCCTGCTACAGCTCCTCCAGACGTCGTGTCAGAGCTGTTAGAACATGCGCGGACATGTTGGAAGAACAGCGCAGTTTCACAAAACAGTAGACTTACGTGCAAAGCGCTCGATGAAAAGCGCAACCGTGATGACGTAGAAGAGGAAGAGGTAGAAGATGTTTTGCCGGTGCTCCTCGAGGAACGTAACCCAGCCGTCCCATCGTTTCCAGAACCAGTGTTCACTCCGCTCTCCAGCCGAATCCATCAGGAAGCTGGGCATCCTAAGGCAAGACATACCACAGTGATCGCCGTGAATGTTCTGCAAGGAGAGCAAGGGATAGTAAGTACCTCTGAGAAGGGGATAATGCTTTTTTCATGAATTTGCTATTATGTAATAAAGGTCATGCTAAAAACGTATACTGATCAGTGCCACAAATATTACTATAAGCAATACGGACTGATATAGGGAAGCTATCAACATGGGGCTGTTCCACGGATCAATCGATCAGCAGCATATCGATCAACATGGTTAGCATATCGATACACATGGAATCAAATAATGCTGGCTTGCGTGTGGACAACATAAAGCTTCACCACATTCCAATAACTTTAATCAACAGTTAACTGTGCATGGAGTTAGTTAGTTATTTGGGTTTTAAGGGCGCATCAAAACTGTGCATAGAAACGGCCTGGATATTGAAGAGCGTTGTCACACATGTGCAACGGGCACCGAGCTTGTGAAAATGCAGATTCGATTGTGAACTAGAATAGCTCACCTGGCGATATTTGTTGACGTGTCCAGGAAATTCTGCTTCGCTCCTTTGCAGTCTAGTCCGATCGCTACTAGATCGCCCTTGAATTCCTTCATGAGCATCTTGAAGTCGTCATACGTCATCACATCCTTATCTTCAAGGCCAGCCGACAAAAACATTTCATCGATGAGCTCGTCGACCTGGTCATCTGTCAAACTGTTGGTCTTTGCAATCTCCACAAGCGATCTCAACATGTCTGACAACTCGTCCTTGTCGATGGTGCCGTTCCGATCGTTGTCGCACATGTCAAAGATGATGCGAAGCTTTTTGTCGATAGTACCACGTGAGAACAGCTCCACTGTTTCCAAAAACTCTTGAAAGCTGATCTGACCATCGCCATCTTTGTCGACTACGTTGAACATCTTCTGCACGAACACACTGTCGGCCTTCATACCCAGTGCGCTGGCAAACTCGCGCTTCGTCAACGACGTCCGCATCACCATGATGATGTCGTTACTGACCTGCTCCACTTTCTTCTCGCCAGGTTTGTGGCCGAACGAAAGTGAGTACGCCTCGCGGAAGAAGTGCTCGAGCCGCTTCTGTCGCCGCTCCTTGGTGTCGGCGTTCTGCAGCATCTGCTCCCTGCCCGTGTTGACCGTCTCCATGCCGCGGCTGTGGCCGGCCAAGAACTGCTCCAGCTTGGTCAGGAAGCGCTTGCGCGACGTCAGCGAGTCGAAGTCGAGCACCACGTCGTGGTCGCTCGGCACGCGGATCAGACACATGGGCTTGCTGCGCGTGTCGTCGGTCACTTCGACCACCACCGTGTCGACGCTGCCGAAGCGCGCCGTGCGCAGCTTCACGCCCTTCCGGTTGACCGTGTGGAAGGCGACGTCGGGGCCGAACTTGATCTTGACGTGGCGCCGGTGGTTCTGGTGCAGCCACTCGGTGACGAACATCTTGTCGGTGCTGCGGCCGTTGTTGTTCTCCTCCTGCTCCATGCGGTAGCGCCGTCGCAGCCGGTTCTGCAGCTTCACCATGCAGTAGGCGGTGCCGGCGCACAGCAGCGGTATTGCGGCCAGCAGGATGCACGCGTAGATGTACGTCACCTCGTTGCCCTGCAACGGCGGCAGGCGCGGTCACGTCCCGTCGTGCGAGGCGTTAATAGTGGGTGTTGCAGTCATCTTAGTTGAAGTTAGGTACCGATGCCGCCTGGATAGTGATGGGAGGTTGCATTGACACAGCCACGTGGGGTGAGGGGCTTGCTTAGAGGCATACTGGGTCATAGAGGTCATTTGTGCCGCTTTCAGTGCTAGTGGAGGTGCAAGGAACTGCACGGCAAGTGTACATTTACACTCATGGAGCCTTATGATATGGTGCATGCTTCGTTAAACTACTGAAGTCGAGCGGTGGGCGGGCGATCGTCTCCTAGACGGCTGAGACCGTTTTGATAAGGCTTAGTTTACTGTACTCCTGGCGGAAAGGATTTGAACGGAAATGAAGGTAAGGGCTGTTTCTGTCGAGTGACGTGGGTGGAAGCTGTTCTGAGTGGGGGACAGGTGGTTGAGGGACCTGTAGTTGTCCAGCTGCCGGTTAACGGCGCGATCCACAATCTTGGCAATGAGAGGGGCAACGGAGGATGGATAAGTAGGATCACCGACCTAAGGTTAGGGTGCGCGAGCGAGTGTCTCCAGGATGCAGGAATATCGCACTGGGTAGAGCTGGAGTTGGCCAAATGTAGGAGCACCGTGCCGACCACGTCAAAATATTGCCGGGTCACAAGACAACACATTCCTGGCTGGCATACCACAGCAGGCTCATGACATACATGCATGACGCCTTCCATGCTGTTCAAGTGCGACTTTGAAGCCCGCCTAAATGTTTTTAATCCGTATTATAGTTGAACTTCATTTTGAAACCAACACCGTAAGTTTTTGTTTCAAACCAAGTAAGTCTTGAAGTATGTTCACGGCCCTGAACACGGACAACTCGGGAGCTTCTCACGCTCCGACCGCGCACCGCGGGACTCACACGAAGAGTACCCGCCAATCCCCCGACCGCCGCTCTGGCGCGCCACTCCGTACTTCACGTACTGCGTCCGCTACCTAGATGTCGCCACACAACACTACAGTGAGATATCGCAGGCATTCAGCATGCGGCTGAGCTCATACCTAAAAATGGTCATGTCCACCGAGCACATCGCACATCCGTCTTAGCTCTGACCTGAAAATAGTCATGTCCACTGAGCAGTCGACACGGCTCCATCCGACTGGCGTTCAACTGCATCGGCTGCGGGCACGGATCGTCGGCCAAGTGGAAGAACACGTTGCCCTGGATGTCGCCCGGCTGGATGTTCGTGGTGGCCAGGATGATGTCGTACAGACGCACCTCCTTGATCGCCGCCACATCATTCTCCGTGAAAATGCTGGGGGAGAAGACGAGTGCCGGTGAATATTCTAGAATGAGGACCAGGCCGGCTCGGCTGAGGTGCTGAGGAGAGGAGCATGGTTCGCTTGGGTACTTACTCTCCTCGTCTCACATGGTGATGGGGGTCATTGGAGCTAAGTGGAAGTGGTGAAGGGAGTAACATGCTCCGATAGTTATTTCGTTCCTCATCTCTCAGAGTGAATGGGAATCAGGTCAGCCTGAGGATAGGAATGTAGCTTGTTTTGGTAGTTCTCCGTTCCACATCTCTCAAAGTGAATGGGGTTCAGGTCAGGCAGAGAAGAGGAAAGGTTTGTTTTGGGAGTTATTGCACTCCATATCTCCCAGAGTGAATGCCAACATGGCCAACATGGCGCATCGTGTGCTTCATGCTGTCTTGTGCGGGCCGAGTACGCTTTCGAACGAGAAGTGAAATAACACAGCAAGGTTAACCACCGACGATTTGACGTGACAAATCAATGACTAGCACCACACAAGAGTGAGGATAGCACAGCTGCTGAATCCCGGGTTAGACTGTGAGATAAGGACTTCTCAACTTTTTCCGAACCAACTCAACTTAAGTTGGGGTTTCTCAACTCGGCGCACCAGCGGCCTTCACGCAAGGTCGACAGACTGTTCGGGATACATTGCGGTCGCCATATTTGCTGATCTTCGGCGGATTTGGGTCACATCGGCTGTGTTTTTTTTCGGCTTGTAAGTTGCAACATGTCTCACCATGTGCGTCGGGATTATGCCTAGTCCGTCATTGCGCTGGCTTTTGTTTGCGTCGAGGTTACGCTAAATGCAAACAGTCCTTAAGAGTGAGGATAGCACAGTCGCCGGAGCCCGGTCGAGATGGCGAGACAGCCAGCCTGTCCGACTTGTGCTCGTCCCGACCGATGGCTGGTGGCTCACCCGTTCTCGGTGTTCTCGAACCAGAACCGATCGGCGTCCCTGATACGCTGGAACTGCTCTTTGATGATGGCTCGGAACAGCTGTCCGGGGCCGTCCCTGCTCTCCAGCATGCCGCCCACGTACAAGTCAATGTTCATCATCTGCCAACGCGGTGGTCGGTGGTGTAAGGTGACAGCGCCTCCACACGGATTGTCTGAATATATCTAATGTTAAATAATCATTGGCTATCCATATTTTTTGTGCATCACAATAGCGCATTATTTTTGGTTGGATGCCTATGCAACTGAGAGCTTCTTGTCAAATTATTTCCAAGATGTCCGAGTCCAGACGCCGACGTAGAATGCAATTTTCAGATGACAGGTACTATAATTGATTTGTCAGAGCTAGCAGTGCATCATCTGGGTATTGTTAAGCAGCATGAAGCGAGCTGCGTTTGTAACTGGACCAGAACAAATCCTTGTTGGTGTAGCCGTCCGACACCAGCTGCACTGCTCTGGTTAAGGCTGGCTACTTTTTCAACAATGAGCACCTAGAGCTGAGGGGGTAGAGGCGCTTCTCACCTGGCTACCATAAGCCTTCATGAGGTGCGTGAACAGCTCTGGTTGTTCACTGGCCAGTTGCGGGTTCACCTCCGTCAGATTCTTGATAATCGGCAGCTGAAGCACACGTACAGTATCGCCATTAGTTATCGCCTGACGGTGCGAGACATGGAGTAGGAACGAAGTGTGACATTTGGAATAATTGGTGCTATTACTGCTACTATTATTTAGTTAATGCTTAACCAGTCCCGACTCGGGGGGTCTTCAACCGCGCCCTCAGGTTTTTGGTGGATAGTGGACGAACGGCGCGCGGCAGCGCGCCCAGTGGTCTTTTCCAGAGCTTTGTCACTACACACATACTGAGCGTCAATACAATCATCATCAATTGGGTAGCAAAATCTGGCGATGCATAGCCGGAGGCACACCGGCTACTTAAGAACTCAAGCATTCAACGCAAGCGGCTGCGTTCAGATGATGACGAAACACACGGACAACCTCCACCTATTATTGACCAATCACCCAGCACAGGTCAGGTGGCACCTTGAAGCACTTGCGGACGGTGTTATAGTCAGGCAGGCCGTTGTCGCGTCCCCGCATGATGTTGAGCGCGCCCAGGTCTCGCCGGGAGAACTCCATCGGACCGAACAGTTTGTCGCGCACGTCCGAACACAACACGGCGTCCTCCCGCTCGGCGATCTGCGACGCCATCCCCATCAGCAGCTCCTCCACCGTGCTGTCCTCCAAAATATCCTGCGGGCCGCACAATGCCGGCTCAGATCAGGTCAAATCATTCCATATCGGGCCAGGTCATGGATGCCAGATCCGGTTCGGAAGGTGAGCCAATGCAGCTGAGGGATAGCAATGGCGAAGAAGTTGGGTGATGTAAGGTCATGGCGTGAGGGAAATTCAACGCAGGTCAGATCAGGGAATCTCAATGCAGATCATGTCACATAAGTCAAGTGCGGAAGTCATCAACGCAGTTCAGGTCAAGGAAGCTCAATGCAGATCAGGTTATGTTATATAAGATCAATGCAAGTTAATCCGGAAAGCTCAGCACAAGTCGGGTCAGGAAGCTTCATCGCACGTCGGTCAGGGCTCCTCTTCCAAAGTGGCGAAGCAATCCGCTCATCTGAAAGCAGGCCACAAGAGCATCGGCTGGTGCCATAGATCCGCTTCAACAACGAAGCTGGACCCAGAACGCTCCGTGTGACTTCAGTGTGTTTTCCGTGACAGTGTTCGTTTATGCGCTACACTGCCGGCTGTCGAAATGGCCCCGGTGTGAATTGGACAGCGTGTCGGCGTGAGTGCGATTGCAGCGGCACACGTGCTGACCTCAGCGGCGCTGTGAGTGTGTCGTCATCGTGACTCCGGAGTGACTGGGTGCTCACGGTGTGACTGGGCGGCGACGGTGTGAATGGCACCATCACCATGTAGCAATCGGGAATCGTTCGGGAGCTGTGCCGCCGACCTCCACGTGACCTACAGGTGGAGGCCTTCGTCGAGACGATTGTCGGTGTGTCAGTGTCAGTATGTCAGCATCGGCACATCCGTGTCAGTGTGTCAGTGTCGGGGTGCCACTGTCAGTGTGTCAGCGTCAGTGTCAGTGCCATTTCAAGTGTCAGTGTCAGTGCCATTTCAAGTGCCAATTCCAATGCAAGCATCAGCGCCAGTGCCAGTGTCAGTGTCAGTGTCAGTGCCAGTGCCAGTTTCCCGGTATATCAGTGTACCAGTGAGTGGTGTGTCAGCGTCGGTATCGGTGTCACTGTGTCGTGTCAATGTGTCAGTGTGTCAATGTGTCTCACATTTGAGTCCCACCAAGTCGAACAGAGCCGAAGCGCCAGACCTCCGCTGTCGGTCTTTCTGTAGTTGCACTGGTTGTCTCTCCGGTACATTCCGGGAGGGATAGTCGAGTGGCCGAACCTGCAGCACAAACGATAGCCGAACGTCACGAGATAGCCGAACGTCACGGATCGTAGCTGGATCCTGCCTATGTGGGGACGGGGGGGGTACAGACAGGCATCGATGCTTCATCCTTGCTTGTTGTACGCTACACGCATGGATCCAATGACTATGGGGGAAATTCACATGGATAGCAAGCTGCTTGCTTGGGGTTCACATGTCCGCCATATTAAAGTCGTGTGCACAATTGGATGCTTGTGCATCCGCCATGCCTCTGCCACCATGCCACACCTGGCAGCTTCTCGAGCTGACAGCTGCCACAGCACGACTTCACCTGCGATCGGAAAACACCACCAGTCCACACATGGCCGCCACCGGCTCCGGAGCGGCGCGACACTCTGACACCGCTCTGACACCGCTCTGACACCGCTCTGACACCGCTCTGACACCGCTCTGACACCGCTCTGACACCGCTCTGACACCGCTCTGACACCGCTCTGACACCGCTCTGACACCGCTCTGACACCGCTCTGACACCGCTCTGACACCACTCTGACACCCACCGTCTGACACCGCTCTGACACCGCTACACCTTGACACCGCTCTGACACCGCTCTGACACCACTCTGACACCGCTCTGACACCGCTCTGACACCGCTCTGACACCGCTCTGACACCACTCTGACACCGCTCTGACACCGCTCTGACACCGCTCTGACACCGCTCTGACACCACTCTGACACCGCTCTGACACCGCTCTGACACCGCTCTGACACCACTCTGACACCGCTCTTACACCGCCCTGACACCGCTCTGACACCGCTCTGACACCACTCTGACACCACTCTGACACCGCTCTGACACCACTCGGACACCGCTCTGACACCACTCTGACACCGTTCTGACACCGCTCTGACACCGCTCTGACACCGCTCTTACACCACCCTGACACCGCTCTGACACAGCTCTGACACCGGGACAGCCGGCAGCGGGCGCCGCCGGTGCCAGTCCCACCTGAAGGCGGCCGACTGGAAGACGTGGCTGATGCCGGGGTGGATGTCCGGCCGGTATCCCTTGTACGGCTCCACCATGTCGCCCAGGAACGCCGGCAGGTACTCGTACAGGATGGCGTTCTGAAGCGGGTGAAGGCACGTGAAGCGATCGGTTGCCGCTGTGCCACTACGGCTGCCGATTTATGGCTGCGTACTATGCATTTTAATCGTGCGACTGTTTGCCCGACTGTCCTTTCGCGGTCACTTCATGACGACACCGAACACCGAAGGAGGGCACGTCCCGTGTTGCCCCTGACCCGCGACCGTGACGATCCTCGCGACAGGCACAGACTCCAGTCAACCATATCGCACCGGCTGCGCCTCCGCGACAGCCCGACCAGTCGGCTGACGCAGCGGTGGTGGATTCAACTGACCCGTCACGATGCTCACCAGTACAGACACAGACTCCCGTCACCCATATCGCACCGGCTGCACCTCCACAACAGCGCCAGCGACACCATCGAGGTCAGGGCAGCCGGTCACGCCTGGCTGCCGCCGGCGTTGCGCACCGATGATCGGAGCAGCAGGCATGCATATAAATGCACTTAGCAGCATGTAAACGGTCCCCCGATAAGCGCGTCCCCACGGCGAAGCGCCACAGGGACAGCAGTGGGAGGAGGGCAACAGTACGGGGACAGCAGTCGGAGGAGGGCAACAGTACGGGGACAGCAGTCAGGGGAGGGCAACAGTACGAGGACAGCAGTCGGAGGAGGGCAACAGTACGGGGACAGCAGTCGGAGGAGGGCAACAGTACGGGGACAGTTGTCAGAGAAGGGCAACAGTACGGGAATAGCAGTCGGGGGAGGGCAACAGTACGGGGACAGCAGTCGGAGAAGGGCAATAGTACGGGGACAGTTGTCAGAGAATGGCAACAGTACGGGAACAGCAGTTGGGGAAGGGCAACAGTACGAGGACAGCAGTCGGGGGAGGGCAACAGTACGGGGACAGTTGTCAGAGGAGGGTAACAGTACGGGGAGAGTAGTGGGAGGAGGGCAACAGTACGGGGACAGCAGTGGGAGGAGGGCTACAGTACGGGGACAGCAGTCAGAAAATGTCAGCGACATGGGGACAACAGTCAGAAGAGGGTAGCGGCATGTGGACATCAGTCAGAAGAGGGTAGCGGCATGGGGACATCAGCCAGAAGAGGGTAGCGGCATGGAGACAACAGTCAGAAGAGGGTAGCGGCATGGGGACATCAGTCGGACGTCAGAGGAGAGCAACAACAACGGCACGGCTGCCGATCCGACACCAAACGCGTCACCATTGCTGCGCCTTCAGGTCCGCTTTTGGTTTTTCACATTTCCCGGGTGCGTGGCAGACGAGCTGCCTGTCGGGCGGGATGAGGAAGTATCTGGCCGGCCTCAGTCAGGCGTACCGCGTCAGTCACGGTACTGGCTCGGTCTGTGCTCTCATGTGGGTACGCTGAAGGGCGTGGACTAGATCCTCTGGGTCGAGCAGTCACGGTCCGACGATTTAACCGAGCGGCCACACACAGACAGGTAGGTGCGTACTGCAGACGGATATGTGTGTACTGAGAGTACATATGGGATGAACTCAATCGCAAATTAAATACGATTTAAGCAGTGGACACTAGTTTCACTCGGTTAGATTGTGTTCCACGATTTGAGCAGGCGGATAATGCGCGAAACGCCGCACCAGACCTGGTTTTTCAGCCATTGTTCCTTGGCCCTAAATTAATCACTTATGTTTGCATTGTTTGGAAACTAGAAAATGTACTAACGTTCAAGGTGTCAACTCCGGAAACGAAGTTGTATACTTCGATCTAATTTCCCCTCAGCCTTCTATATTTCAATGACAATAACAAGAATTTCCTCCGCCGTTCGCGGACAAAACGCTTCACATCTGGAATAACCTAGGTGGCTCTCACTGATAACTTTTCTCCTGTCCTCTAATCTTGCAGTAAATGGAGACCAAAAGTTTGTACGCAGCACTCGTAGTGTCGTCTAGCATAAGAGCAGCACAGTTTCAGCAACACTCACGTTTTTCGGGTGACACATTTGGTATATGGTACCAAACATTATCAGAGCCCGTTTCCTAGCTATTGGCCACTGTTTTCCAAATTATAAAAAAGAAAAACATTAGCTGCCACTGCTCCAAGGTTCTTTTCCGGGATTTTATCAAGATTCTTGTCACACATTTGGTGACGATCTTGTTCGCTTTCTGACCAAAATGAATCACTTTGCACGTATCCAAGTTACACTGCAATTGCTGCATTTGTGGCCATTCAATCAATAAACATAAGCAATGCTGAAGGTTTTCTCGATCCTTTTCAGTGGCCACCGCTCCAAAATGCATCACGTCATCGGCGAATATAAGAACCAGGCTGGAAAGCTCGGAATCCATGAAACTTGCAAATGCAATGGATACAGGTGGACCTAAAACCGACCATTGCGGCACTGCACTCCGAACGGACTACCAATAAAATATTAATTACATCGCTGGCTGTAGCATCGCTGACATCGCTAACCATTGCAGCTTATGCAATAGTTAACTTCCATCCATTCCATAATTGATCCTATAGTTGTGTGGTAGTTTCGTGACCGTATAGGTCAATTTATGTCGATCCAGTAGTTATGCCTTAGTTCCGTGGCCGTATGGTAATCTATGGCGAGGACGGTATCAAAAGCTTTGCTACAATCCAAATAGGCAACATGAGTAGATTGACTTAAATCTAAGGTGCTTGAAAGCCCTGTGGACATTCCGACAGATTTGCAAACCAGCATAGTCCAGTTCCGAAACCGTGCTGTGTGCCAGTGAAAACCGGACGTCTGCTTAGATAAGCTTGAATGAGAAAAGTGGATAATTTTCTATAATACTTGGCATTCAGGGGAAGTGAAACCGACTAGTCTGCACTTGCTTTCCGTCATGTTGTGTTCTCCGACATAACATGACGGTGCAGACGGGCTGGCATCATATGTGTCCTGATAAAGGACAAGCATCATCTGTGTCCATAAAGCTAATCAGCTATTAATTCAGGTGTAATGGCAAACGAAATAAGGCAAACGCAGGTACTGCTGGCGTCACTAAATCAATGAGGTGTTGCTAACCCAATTCACGCATGACTATCAACACGATCTAACAACTGCCGCTTCCGAAGCTGTCGGCAACAACATCACGACACATTAACCGTCATAACGACCACCAATAGCCATTCACGGAACGTCGTCATTACTCGCAAGGCTCGGGAGAGGAGGTGTTAGGTCGCTTCGACCAGAATTGATCACCCGCGCCGCAAGGTTCTTTCAATCCAGGAGTTACGGAATGGATCATGCGGGCGTCCCTGGCCCGAGCGCCAACTCTATCGCTCCACATCCCACGATAGTTCAGGCAAGGACGTTACAGATGTGCGCGACGCGAACTGGGGCGGAGCCGTGAACCTGCTCGCGCGACCCCGTCCGGCCCGATCACGTACACTCACATGCTTCGTCATACCTGGATCTAGCCATCGAGTTCGCGTCTATGTCTGAGCGTCATAATCGTGCCGAGGCCTGACAGCGGCCGGGGCCGGGTTGCGGCTTCGGCCCCGTGCCAGCATGCGGTAATGGGCGGTCAGCAGTGGACGCCGTGACGTTCACCGTGACGTGACGTGACGTTCTGACCGATTATCCAGCGATGCGGTCACTGTAGCCAGGCAAGGACCATTGCGGCGTCGGTGTAGACAAGCAGCTGCGTTCCCCATAGCCGGATTCAGATGCTAGTTACTACGGCGTGATTTAGATCGGCAGTTGATTTGCGGCTGGATTTGCATCGATTCTCGGTCACCTCCCACTCATAGATCCTCCGAATGACTCGGCCCCGAGAGAGCAGTCAGATGAAATCGGGACTCGAGACACAACGTGACAACTGAACCATTGGCCGCGCTTCGCCATCACTTACCAAAGTTGCCACTTGACCTGCATAGAGTGGCTACCTGACCTACATAGAGTGGCCACCTGACATGCGAAATTGTGCCGTGACCTAGACAGTGTCAATCTCAACTGTAAGGTGACAATTTGACCTGTAGAGCGGCCATCTCATCCTTACAGTGCCAACCTAACCAGTAGGGTGGCGACCTGACCTGGATATTGGTTTCCTGACAGAGAACGTGGCGAATTAATCTGCAGAATGGCGACCTGACCCGTAGACTGGCGACATGGTACGTAGACTGACGACCTGACCTGTAGAGTGGCGACCCGACCAGTATACTGACGACCTGCCTTGTAGACTGGCGATCTGACCTGTAGAGAGGCGACCTGACCTGTATAATGGCGACCTGGCCTGCAGACTGACAACCTGACCTGCATACTGGCGACCTGTCCTGTAGAGTGGCGACCTGACCTATAGACTGGCGATTTAACCTGTAGTGTGGCGACCTGACCTGTAGACTGCGACCTGACCTGTAGAGTCGCGACCTGGCCAGTAGACTGGCGACCTGGCCAGTAGACTGGCGACCTGGCCAGTAGACTGGCGACCTGACCTGTGCAGTGGCAACCTGACCTATAGACTGGCGATTTAACCTGTAGTGTGGCGACCTGACCTGTAGAGTGTCGACCTGACCTATATACTGGCGATCTGACCTGCAAAATGGTGACCTGACCTGTAGACTGGCGACCTGACCTGTATACTGACGACCTGATCTGCATACGGGCGACCTGACCCGTAGAGTGGCGAGCTGACCTATAGACTGGCGATCTGACCTGTAGACTGGTGACCTGACCCATAGAGTGGCGACCTGACCTGTAGAGTGGCGATGACGATGCGTCGCGCTCGCTGGAACACTTCCTCGTCAGTCCAGTCGGGATGTTCCTCCTGCGCACGCAGCGCTACCTTGTTGTGCCAGCGGAAGAAGAGGATGCCGAGCGATAGCAGTGCCGGATTTTGATTGGTGCGCTCGTCGCCCAGCACTGTGACAAACCACACGGCACACATGACATACAGGAGTGAAAAGTGAGTTATTAGGGCTTTAGAACGCATCGACTACATTGGTCACGTAGCGCTCATTACATGAGTGAAACATGTAGACATGAGCATAGACAGGTGGAACATAGGTTATGTGCCGTCGGCTATGCTTTGATCAGCTAATCACGACGATAAATACCGTGGCATGCGCGCCCATCATCTTGTACTTGCATTGTCGAAAATGTAAATAAGTGTGTACACCCACTGTTAGGAGACCCCGATGTCTTCATGGGCATGATTCAGCTACGGCATAAAGACACTATCCCGATGTCTTCATGCCGTAGCTGATGGAAGTGTTTTCACATCTCCCGCGGTAACGCTAACGCCAGCCAGTTCGATACAGATGACATACAGTGGTGGCCGTGGAAATCCAGGCAGGGGCGACCGCTCTGCTGCCCCCTTGGATACGTGCACGTAAATGATTAATGCGCATGTATGCACGGAAGTGCAGCGCCATGGCATTTGGAGAACAGACATTTGCACTGAGTACGACGCCTCCCAGCTTCAACAGCTATTCAAAGTGATATTGCTAATGTCCCTTGCTAGGCACTTATTGGGGAGATGAGCAAACATTAAAAGGAGCGGAATCCTTTGGAGATGAGCACAACTCCGTATGTTTATGAGTGAACTTGTGCATTCATGCATACAGACCTCTATTTTGAGCATAATGCTCAGTCTAGCACAGTCGGCCTGACAAGATGTCCATGTCCAGCACGGCAATTTGCCTCGAGTACGAAATGATTATCCAGTTCCAAGGTTATAACGGGGAATGGTTTTCTGTGATCCTAGTGGATGATTATATTGAGGCTGTCATATGAGGTGAAATTGTATTTACACGAATCGCAATAAGTATGGGGCTCCACATGTCTGTTCCACGGCCCTTGTCCAATCCCGCTAGTTCAGGCTGACGTAGTGTAGAGCATTGGCATGGCTTGAAATGCTCGGCACATTTTATATGGTCTCCATCTGCATTCCAGCCATATCTCCGTCCCTTGTGTTGCGGAATTTGCAACTTTGTCATACATAGACCAAATGGCGAAGCACTGACACCGCCTGCGGGGCCTCATGGAAGGTGGTCCAGCCTCGTGTAAAGGTGGCCACCAGACCGAGATACTACGCATTCACTGAACAAGGCTGAACATGGATTCCTAACTGAGAGCTGGATGAAAACGGGGCAACAGACCACTGGCCTATTAATTTCGACTGCTGCAATGTAAGATAAGGTAACGTATGGTAAGGTAAGGTTAGATAAGGTAAGGTAAGGTAAGGTAAGGTAAGGTAAGGTAAGGTAAGGTAAGGTAAGGTAAGGTAAGGTAAGGTAAGGTAAGGTAAGGTAAGGTAAGGTAAGGTAAGGTAAGGTAAGGTAAGGTAAGGTAAGGTAAGGTAAGGTAAGGTAAGGTAAGGTAAGGTAAGGTAAGGTAAGGTAAGGTAAGGTAAGGTAAGGTAAGGTAAGGTAAGGTAAGGTAAGGTAAGGTAAGGTGAGGTAAGATAAGGTAAAGTAAGGGAAGGTAAGGTAAGGCAAGGCAAGACAACGTAAGGTAAGGTAAGGCAAGGTAAGTTAAGGTAGGGTAAGGTAGGGCAAGGTAGGGTAAGGTAGGGTAAGCTAAGGTAAGGCAAGGTAAGGTAAGGCAGGACAAGGCAAGATAAGGTACGGTGTATAAAGGTGGCCGCTGAATGACATTCGTGACCTCTAAGACATCATACTCCCTGCTTAGATTCCAAGGCATTCGCTTTATTGGGCTTTATTGGGCTTTAAGGTGCAACCAGATTTAGAAACGGGAAGAAAGAACATCTTGTAGGAAAGGCTGACAGACACATCTTGTTGATATTAGACATGTACCGATGCGTTCATCATCTATTTTAGAAGCACGGATCTGAAGCAAGAGATAACATTGAATTGATACTATTCGTTATACATTTTAGTATAGATTGGAAGAAGGAAATGGTTCTATGGTAATCATACTCATAGCACTGTAGACTATGTACAAGTTGATATCTACTTGCCACAAGTTGATATCTGACCGGCCCCGCGCATTCCAGTAGCCAAGCATTTGCTGGAGACGTGGTGTCTGACACCATCTAGAAGACCTTCACAACAGCGAAAAAGGCTCCTAACACGTGCTGAACCCTATCCCACCCCGTCCCGTACAAATTCGGCATGCTGTCTAAGCATTTTACTATCACGGGACTTTCGGACCTCATTTTCGTACAATTAGGACTTAATGGGATTAAAAATGCAAATTATGCTCAGTCAATGCACTTCTTGAAAAGGCTAAGATGCCATTGACTACAGTTTCCGATCATTCTCTATTCATTACAAGAAATCAAATTCGTGAAAATTGAAAAGAGTAAAAATTTGGAAAATGTGTTTGTATTCTATATTTTTTTAGAATACAGTATTGTGTAAAAATATATAAAATACAATATTGTATTCTATATTTTTGGGCGACATTTCAAATTCTAATATAATTGGTGGTGTACAAAGACGTGCAATGTCTTGATAAGAGGAGCATGCAATTCTGAATGAAGTGTTTCGTGATTACATGATGAAACATGAAGTATGATTGTATGCTCCACGTAGCCGAACAAAATGCTTAGCTGCTGGTGGTGGACTTCTAAAATGTCCCTGAGCTAGAAAACAACGTCTCGCGATCTATCGTATTCTCGGGCGAAAACGGACTGAAAATGTCAATATAGTGGTGAACAACACTGCAGTCATCCCATAATCTCGATCACACAAATCGGTAAATCTTATGCCAACCGATAGTTCGACACGCATCATATTTTTCATACATTTGTACAGCAAGAACGGTTATTTATGGAGCCTCGAGAGGTATTTTGCCACTGATTTTAAGTGGTCATTGTAGCCTGACTGGTTGCATCATGATAAATGCACCCTTCCCCAGCCCTTACAGATGTTTGCATGCACTTGTAGCATCGTTGGAGCTCGCTGTCTGAGCTGCGGCTATTGAGCGTTCCATCGCTGAGCAAATCGTGCTATTCCATGATCATCATAGAGCGGAATAGTAGCAAATGAAAGGTCGACGTAATTGAAGAGCACAACCACCTGGCTTTATCACAGGAGGGCTGGCAGGGCACACCCAGCTGGTCGTGGCACAGCGCGGCACAGCGCGGCACAGCGCGGCCGTGGCACAACGTGCTGACAGGGCACACCCAGCTGGTCATGGACATAGCGCGGCACAACGTGCTGCCGTGGCACAACGTGCTGACAGGGCACACCCAGCTGGTCATGGACATAGCGCGGCACAACGTGCTGCCGTGGCACAACGTGCTGAATAGCGCGGCCAACTCTCCGTGGCACAACGTGCTGAAGGGCACACCCAGCTGGTATGGAATAGCGGCAAGGCGTGACAACGTCTAGGGCAACGTGTGAAGTTCGACTGTGGCAGGCGACACCAATCGGTTGGTTATTGGTTTTACGACACATCGACCGTTTAGTCATGTAGCATCGCCAATCTCTCACACGCCGATTGGTCGCGGGCGAAGAGTAGCGACAGGTGAGACTCGAACCCACAACCTTTCGATTGTGAGACGAGCAACTACCCCTAGGCTACTCGTCCCCAGGCGACACCAATCAACTCGCTCCGTTAGCACAAGCGCAAGCGTTCGGTTAAGATGCAGATGTAAATCAGAAGCCAGTTAGCGACATGACTGACGAGTCACTGGCACCGTAGGACGACCTTGGTGCTCAGGCTTGCATTTCCATCGGATGCTGGCTCGTGCGCTTGGACAAATGGTACTTCGCACCATAGACACGATCCAGTGGTGGTTTAGGTGCTGACCAGCAAGAAATCGTCCATTCAAGTTGATTCAGTTCATTGGACATGATTGTGTTTGGACGAATGCGAAATGTCTGCACAGATTTGCATCAGTTCCGGCGTTGACCACCAAGAGCTCAATGTTATGCTCGCCTTACCCTTGTAAGAATGTATAATCCTTGACCCAGGTGAAAGTGAAGTAGGTTTACTGCGAAGTTAGTCGGTACCCAGGCACACTTAGTATATTTTACAGTATATTGCTCTCGATTATAGTCCCGAATCTCAATAAGGAACGTGACAACATCAGGCTGATGAAAGCCACTTACCGGTGACGTGTGCATTGGTTGTGATGTAGAGATGACATGAACAAGAATTAACAATGCGTTTGCAAATTATGTCGTGGTATTCCTTTCACCCCTTTGATGAATTGAAGTGGTTTCGGTAACAACGACTGTTGACGTTACACGTGGCACAAAGATGACTGCATATTCCTTTGCATCACCCCTCCAACAACCATAACTCTACGATAACACGCTCGCGTTCAGCAATAATGAAGGTGCTGAGGCACTTCCATACGTTAGCAACTATTTATGATGTAGTAGTAATGTTTAGGTCACGATGCTCTATCGAGTTGTTATTGAGTATATATATATATATATATATATATATATATATATATATATATATATGTATATATATATATATATATATATATATATATATATATATATATATATATATATATATATATATATAATATATATATAAATACATATATATATTTATATACATATACATACGGACACGGAGCGATGCGTGTTTCTATGTGTCGTGCCATCGCATGCCAATCCTCATTTGGGAAGCGAATGGCTTGGTGCCGCTCGTTATATCGCAGGGTCGTCTGTTGCCTAACTGCACAACGTTTAGCCATGAACGTTGATTAAGCGCGGTCCGAGCGCGGACCTCTAATCGACTCCGCCGCGGTTATGACCGCCGGCGCTGCCGATGTGACGTTGACTGATCACGACTCGTGACCGGTGAGCGCATCTCAGGCGCAGACCAGCTGACACCAAGGCGTACGTGACGTCATCGGCGGCCACCGGAGGCGGCACACAGCCGAGTGTCTGTTGCATCAGACGGTACCACTGAGCCGGCGGGCTGACGCTGAGCCGCTGGATAACCACTGAGCTACCGGGCTACCACCAAACCACTGGGTTACCACTGAGCCGCCCGACTACCACAGAGCCACCGAGTTGCCACTGAGTCACAGGGCTACCACAGAACCACTGGGTTACCATTGAGCCACCGGGCTAACTCTGGCCCGCTGGGTTACCACTGAGGTCGGACACGCTGCTGCAGGCGAAACCACTGAGAGGCTCGACTGCCGCGAGCGACGCGGCCATGGCCAGACATTATGTTAGCCAATGCCACGCCTACAGCCGGATATCCTGCACTGCTGAGGGCCACATCTACAGCCGAATATCCTGCACTGCTGAGTGCCACACCCACAGCCGGTTATCCTGCACTGGTGAGTGCCACACCCACAGCCGGTTATCCTGCACTGCTGAGTGCCACACCCACAGCCGGTTATCCTGCACTGCTGAGTGCCACACCCACAGCCGGTTATCCTGCACTGCTGAGTGCCACACCCACAGCCGGTTATCCTGCACTGCTGAGTGCCACACCCACAGCCGAATATCCTGCACTGCTCAGTGCCACGCCCACAGCCGGTTATCCTGCACTGCTGAGTGCCACACCCACAGCCGGTTATCCTGCACTGCTGAGTGCCACACCCACAGCCGGTTATCCTGCACTGCTGAGTGCCACACCCACAGCCGGTTATCCTGCACTGCTGAGTGCCACACCCACAGCCGGTTATCCTGCACTGGTGAGTGCCACACCCACAGCCGGTTATCCTGCACTGGTGAGTGCCACACCCACAGCCGGTTATCCTGCACTGCCGAGTGCCACGCCCACAGCCGGTTATCCTGCACTGCTGAGTGCCACACCCACAGCCGGTTATCCTGCACTGCTGAGTGCCACGCCCACAGCCGGTTATCCTGCACTGCTGAGTGCCACACCCACAGCCGGTTATCCTGCACTGCTGAGTGCCACACCCACAGCCGGTTATCCTGCACTGCTGAGTGCCACACCCACAGCCGGTTATCCTGCACTGCTGAGTGCCACACCCACAGCCGGTTATCCTGCACTGGTGAGTGCCACACCCACAGCCGGTTATCCTGCACTGGTGAGTGCCACACCCACAGCCGGTTATCCTGCACTGGTGAGTGCCACACCCACAGCCGGTTATCCTGCACTGCTGAGTGCCACACCCACAGCCGGTTATCCTGCACTGCTGAGTGCCACACCCACAGCCGGTTATCCTGCACTGCTGAGTGCCACACCCACAGCCGGTTATCCTGCACTGCTGAGTGCCACACCCACAGCCGGTTATCCTGCACTGCTGAGTGCCACACCCACAGCCGGTTATCCTGCACTGCTGAGTGCCACACCCACAGCCGGTTATCCTGCACTGCCGAGTGCCACTACCCACAGCCGGTTATCCTGCACTGCGAGTGCCACACCTACAGCCGGTTATCCTGCACTGGTGAGTGCCACACCCACAGCCGGTTATCCTGCACTGCTGAGTGCCACACCCACAGCCGGTTATCCTGCACTGGTGAGTGGCTTGTCGTTTGTCGTTTGTCGTTTGTCCGTGGTTCGCCGCCACTAACTGGACGGCCACACCGCCGACTAGGTGTGGCGAGGAAATGGCGAGAGGAGAGGAGGCACAACTCTAACCGCTTTGAACGTTAGCTATAGATGGGATGCCTGCTTAGTGACCAGTGACTCTAGCACCAGGGCCAAACCTACACCTCTATGACGGTAAAAATGGGACAACTGGCGCTGTATCTATGGTAGTGATAATAGATGGATGCAAAGGATGACCTATCGTGCTCATGAGGATGCACTTCGATCTGTTCTGTAGGGTAGGGGTCGGACAGGAATCACTCTGTTTTCATGAGGGGCAGACCGGGATCGCCTCTACGGTTATAATGGTGTGCAGACCGAAATATTATCGACAGTATGGCAGGACATCTCAGGCCGATCAGGTACTGTGGTGATCGTGCAGAGCACAGTTTACACCGCTCTTGGTCAGAAACGGATGCAGATAACACGAATAGAGCACTGTTCTTCGGTGCTCCCGAAAAATGGCCGGAGTGAGTCGCTCCTGGTCGGTGCCCCAACAGAGGACCGGAGTGGGTCGCCCCTGATTAGTAGTAGCGACAATGGATCGGAGTGGGTCGCCCCTGCTCGGTGGTACCAACGGAAGACCGGAGTGGGTCGCCCTGCTCGGTGGTACCAACAGAGGATTGGAGTGGGTCGCCCCTGCTCGGTGGTACCAACAGAGGACTGGAGTGGGTCGCCCCTGCTCGGTGATATGTACCCGCAGGGGACCGGAGTGGGTCGCCCCTGCCCGGTGGTACCAACAGAGGACCGGAGTGGGTCGCCCTGCTCGGTGGTACCAAGGAAGACTGGAGTGGGTCGCCCTGCCGGTGGTACCAACAGAGGACCGGGGGTCGCCTCTTCAGATGCCCTGCCCGGTGATATGTACCCGCAGGGGACCGCAGTGGGTCACCCCTTCTCGATGGTACCAACGAAGGACCGCAGTGGGTCGCCCCTGCTCGGTGGTACCAACAGAGGACCGGAGTGGATCGCCTCTGCTCGGTGGTACCAACCGAGGACCAGAGTGGATCGCCTCTGCTCGGTGGTACCAACAGAGGACTTGAGTGGGTCGCCCCTGCTCAGCGGCGTCGGCACCGGGCCGCACCAGAACCGCCTGGGAGTCGTCGGCAGAGACAGCGGGCGGTGGTCGGGCGCGGCAACTGGAGCAAGGTCAGGCAGGTGCCCCACCTCGTCAGCGGAGCCGACCGCCAGCCGGCGAGTTGGGCCCGGCCCATGCCTGGCCAGAGCATGGCTACATACCAGATGGCCGTGACGTGACCTGACGTGTCTGCCCCGCACCCACCACACGCCAGCCCCTTCTTGCACATCGCACACACAGGCGGAGCCCGTCATTCTCATGTCGTGGTGGTCGGTTGGTCATTGGTGACACATCGACCGTTGAGTCATGTAGTGTTGCCAATCTCTCACGCCGATTGGTCGCGGGCGAAGAGTAGCGACAGGTGAGACTCGAACCCACAACCTTTCGATTGTGAGACGAGCAACTTGCACCTAGACTACTTGTCCCCTCATGTCGTGGTGGAGACAGGAAGATTTGTGCTTACTCTCGACTGTGTCGCCTGAATAAAGAAATCCAAGTAAAAATGTTTTAACGCTATTTTTGCCCGGATAAATTGTGTAATAGTCCTTCCGCCTGTCGGATCGAAATTTACGTCGCCAGCATCACGTTACGGCGTGAACCTAACCTAACCATCGCGTTGGCTAGCCAAACGTGACCAGCCCCGTCTTTTAGGTCAGATCCCCACGCCCCATCTCGGGGGTTAAGTACCCCCTGCAACTTCCAAATTAAGCAGTGAAAATAAGCAAACTGGGTAGCACAGGAAGGCCATCGACAAATATGTCAAGAAAATGTTCTCACTCTTTCAGTTAAAATCATATTGAAAACAATGTGCCGGATCTTAACCCGTCCGGTTTCGGAGGGTTCTTCAACCGCCCCCTCAGGGTTTTTTTCGCGGGTAGTTAACGAACGGCGCGCGGCAGCGCACCAAAATTTGGCATACCTTTTCCAACATAAATCTGGCATACCGTTTCAAAATTTTGAAGTCAGGTCATCTAGAGTCAACGAGTTTTTCAAGGTCAAGTGAGG
The DNA here is from genome assembly GCA_034440575.1 of Imbricaverruca yamaguchii. Lineage (NCBI taxonomy): Eukaryota > Metazoa > Arthropoda > Thecostraca > Neoverrucidae > Imbricaverruca > Imbricaverruca yamaguchii. The sequence goes on along the minus strand of JAOTOL010000852.1, from coordinate 74,666 downwards.
TCACCTCCCAAAAAGTTCAACCAGTCGTCACGCTTTAACGGATACAGATATTTTAATGAAACTTTCCGTGTTTGCTTATCAGCAAAACAGTAGAACTTTTCATTATGCAGGGATGCATTCATAGGGATGCAGCAAAACGTAAGAGAGGAATTTTTCATTTTTTGTTCCGTTTTTGACTACATATAAATTTTGCATATTTGCGTATTGCAGTTCAAATCGAAGATTCTGCCTAAAGTAAGCATTTTTATTAGAGAAAATTGACTTCCAACAACGTTTCTCGGTCTGCTCTACCCATTAGAAAAGGAAAATTAAACAAAACGTGAAAACTCAAAATTTTGAAATTAAAAACATTGGGGGAGGGCAAAGAATTGCGTGGCCCTTGTCGATTTCGCCGTTCTTTTCACATTCCAAATATTTTTTCCTCAAATATCCCCCAAAATGAATTCCCCAGATCGAAATACATAATGTAAGTCGTGAAATGTCGTGAAAATCTAGCCTCCTAGTGACGTCACTTTTGGGGAAAAATTGTCTTGCGGGGTGGATCCGGACCCTACGCGTCAAGCGTTTTCCGATGACACCTCTTTCGTTTTCTTACGACGCTTAGTTTGGATTTTAGAGGGGGTTACTCTGCCCCCTCCCCAGAAACGGGGTGTGAGGATCTGACCGAAAAGACGGCGAAAGTTGATAATTAATTTACATTCGGAACCTATTTGATATCTCTATTCTGCTAATCACACAAAGTTAAAACGCATGCCATTTGATGGATAATTACAGAACGGAGCGCACAACGCAATTTTTAAGTTGGACAACATTGGGTAAGCAATGCCAGTGATCTTATATAACTGACGGTATCCCAAACAAAAGTTCTAGATATTTGCATGCAAGTTGCGTTGCAATTGCAAGTTGCAAACATTGCCAAATTGTGGTCACATAGTAAGCTCCATTTCAGTATTTTTCAGGTATATCATGTATTGGTCTTCAAAGAAGTCTGAACATTATCATAGAACAATGACCTCAGATGACCTTGACCTTGATTATGATTCATATTTTCGGTTCCATTGTGTAAATAAGATGGTGTAGTGCATCCTTCACACTATTACAGGCATGATAACTCCAAAGAAGCTATAAAACAGGAATTTCTGAAGAGGTTTAGCCCATTTTGCGCTTCTGATCTTGACATGACATCGAGTCACTTGATAGAGATGACGCAGGTAAAAAACAGCGTTTCAGATTTCTGCATGCATAGCAAGGGAAATGGGATTAGAAGAACATGCACCTTATACAAATGGGAAAATTGGTTTTAAAAAAATTGAGCGCAACCTCAGGCCAATTATTTAATGTAAAACACAAACTTGAAATATACGTTTTGTAGGCACTGCAAATGGTACTGGATTGGCAAGCTTTATTTATTAATTATCGATTCTGAAATATTGTTGAAAGTAATTATCTTTGGTCTGAGCTAGGTCAATGAACTATCATGAATTGAAATTGAAACTTTCACGTCAAACGCAAAACGACCAAGGAAACGGTGCTGGAATTTTGCCGGTCCCGCGCGGCGTCGTTGCTTTGACTATCGCAGAAAACCCTAGGGGGCATGTCAAATGACCCCCACCCCGAGGCTGCAGGCGACAGAGCCAGCACTGGCCTGCGAGTTTGTCGAGCGTCTCCCAGTGGCATGCTGTTCAGGTCTGACGGGTCATCCCATCCAGGAGACAGCCGACCCATGTCACCTGAACACGTTCCTATCCAATAAATCCCCGCCAAAGGTGATACCTCCCTCAGATGTCACGCGCCCACCTGTTCAGGTCTGACCTGTCCTCCCGTTCAGGAGACAGCCGGCTCATGTCACCTGAACACGTGTCTCTCCGGTCAATGCTCGCTAAGCGTGACGCCTCGCTCCGATGGGGTGTGCCTGCCTGTACCGCTGAGTTCTCTTGCTGAGGTGACATGTGCACATTATGGTGGCATGTAGTGACGTGTACTCACTCCGGTAGAGTAGCTATCCTACCCAGGTGAGGTGACCCCTCTCGTGCCGTTTAACTCCTCTGCAGAAGCCCACTCGTTCTACGTGGTTATAATGCCCTGGCGGCATGGCCCACCCCTATCATGGCCTTGCCCATGCCGCATGCTTCGCCTGTGCATGTGGCATGACACCATCCACGAATATTGCGCGCCGTGTACTAAAGTGTCACGTTCCAGCCAGCAGTGACGACCGCTGGTCACGCTCGAGTGTTATCTGGGACTTTCATCTGTGTGACGCCGCCACGGAAGACCATTAGTTGTCAACACCGGTGTCGGGTGTTGTCGGAACCTGCCACCGCACACTCCACTCGACACCGGTGTCGAGTGTTGTCGGCACCGGTGTCGAGTGTTGTCGGTACCGGTGTCGAGTGTTGTCGGCACCGGTGTCGAGTGTTGTCGGCACCGGTGTCGAGTGTTGTCGGCACCGGTGTCGAGTGTTGTCGGCACCGGTGTCGAGTGTTGTCGGCACCGGTGTCGAGTGTTGTCGGCACCGGTGTCGAGTGTTGTCGGTACCGGTGTCGAGTGTTGTCGGTACCGGTGTCGAGTGTTGTCGGTACCGGTGTCGAGTGTTGTCGGTACCGGTGTCGAGTGTTGTCGGCACCGGTGTCGAGTGTTGTCGGTACCGGTGTCGAGTGTTGTCGGCACCGGTGTCGAGTGTTGTCGGCACCGGTGTTGTCGGCACCGGTGTCGAGTGTTGTCGGCACCGGTGTCGAGTGTTGTCGGCACCGGTGTCGAGTGTTGTCGGCACCGGTGTCGAGTGTTGTCGGTACCGGTGTCGAGTTTGGCACCGGTGTCGAGTGTTGTCGGCACCGGTGTCGAGTGTTGTCGGCACCGGTGTCGGACCGGTGTCGAGTGTTGTCGGTACCGGTGTCGAGTGTTGTCGGCACCGGTGTCGAGTGTTGTCGGCACCGGTGTCGAGTGTTGTCGGCACCGGTGTCGAGTGTTGTCGGTACCGGTGTCGAGTGTTGTCGGCACTGATGTCGAGTGTTATCGGCACCGGCGTTGCCGACGCCGGTGCCTAGATGCAAAAAGCATTGCATCTCTGTGGACTGTTGATGGCTATGTGCTAAATACAAACAAAAGCTCAGGTGTTTGTCTCGCCTATGTCTTCCCTCACACCCCATCCGTACTTCGTACATCTATCCATACTCCCCATCCGTACATAGCTCAATACTCTACACCTTGGTGGCGGTTCCGAGGAAGATAAGGCGCTGGCGTTGATGCTGGCGGACGACAGAGAGTTTGACATCGGAAAGGAAACGATAACAGACTTGGCAGAATCGGAGAAGTGTACGAATCAGTTTTCGAAAACGCCTGGTGGGAAGTGGACGTGGTGAACTTGCTTTCGATGTGCATAAAGGTCACATGCAATTGTGATAGTCAATGTGTCGATTCTTATCGTCGCCATACAAAACGAATAACAAAAATGTTTCTGAAGTATTGGTAAGCCCTATTGAAAACGGGAGTATCCTCACACTACTGGAGGTAGGACATTTTCAATTTTCAATTTCTCAAAATATTTATTTATTTATTTAAATATCTCTAATTAAAAAAAATCACAATCAGCGTCCGAAAAGAAAAGAAAATGACAAAGATGTACCGACGGGAAACTTGATGCAAATGAAATTAAAAACTCGGGCAGGCTTAAAAGAACAAATCATGCCACGATCGACAAATATGCAAAATTCGTTATGCGGGAGAAGTTTAAACCCAAAATAGACTTTCTGTCACAGAAAATATGTTCCGTTTGCTGCTAGCTACTGGTACCTGTTGAAAATTCCCAGAAATATGTCATATTCCATGCTCCACACATTTCTGAATGCACCTGCAATTTCAAAATTAACTGGTTAATAGACATTACAGGTAGCAAAACAAAAATATTATAGATCAAAGTGATGCGCCATGACGAGTTGTTCCCGATGTCATCTTAAAGTCATCTGTCAATTGATATTTACTATCTCAAGAAGCCACGACGCCGGCGCGACGTCTACACGCCGGCGCGACGGTACTCACGGTACATGCGCTCCGGTGACAGCATCTTGAACAGGTGCGGACTGGGCTTGTTGTAGATGGGCACGCGCTCCTTGTTCCGTGGAGGCATGTCGTTCTCGTCCGTGCGCAGCGTACCGTTGCGGAACGAGCGCATGGTGTTCACCCAGGCCTCGCTGGTGCTGTACACGAAGCTGCCATCGATCCAGCTGGTCTTGTAGTTGGTCTGCCGAGGAGGGAGGTGCTGAGTCGCACGTGCAGCAGCATGCCTTCGACAGCAGAAATATTGCAACACGGGAATGGTTGATACTGTTCAATGCTTGCGGTGCAGCAGAAATTTCAACCCTTGGCTGTGTGGGGTAATTTTGCCACTGATTGCGTTAATTTTAGGGTGAATAGAGAGTTGCGGTCAACAGCAAGTCGTACCTCCATCCTGAGGCGCTTTAATTCATATGCTAAATGTCATCTACGTCTTTTAGGTCACCTTCCAGGTGATGTCAAGCAGGAGATTATGTCCCGTCCCTAAGATCTCTTCAACTACTGAAACTAGAAGCAGACAATTCAGAGGATAGAATACGGCTGTAGTCAAACCTTTGGGGTGTGAATTCCGTGACCCTAGGTCAATTCCTTCAGGGTGAAATGAGGGAGAGATTGTCCTGTTCACCGTGCCGCTACTCCAGCACCGCACCGAGCATAACCTATGTGACCTCGAATGCTTGACGGCCGGTCGGCAACCGGTCGGTCGACTTCACATTCTGCACTTCCTGTATTTACTGACCAACTGAAAACAAAATTACAGACTAATCAATTTTTACCGAAGTTACAAGGTGAACTTGCAATATCCCTGCCCCTTCATGAGATTTCGTCGAAAAACAATAGGGGTGGTGTGCGGATTCCGCCACTGCACAGTGTAGTTACTTCATTGGACTTTTAGAGTTACTTTAGTGTTGTTGAATCTCTTTTGTTTTACCTCCTCAAACCTCCTCAATTTGTGCGTGTGTGAACGTTCGTAGAGCGGACGGGAAGGAAAATTAACCACTCATCCGGGTATTTTCCTCAGGTAACACCTGAACTGTCCGCGTTATCGCTTTGAAAGTTGGCATCATACCTTCCAGCAAATGTTTTTGATACATTGTGTTAAAACAGTGCGTTCTAGGTTCCCACGATAACGGAGCTAGGGCGGGTCAAATTGGATTCAGGACTTCATCTCAACGCAGTTTTGAGATATGCATTGCTTTTAGAAGGGTAAATTAACAGTCTAGCAAATATAAATATACATATACATGTAATATCAAGTCAGGTCTCTAGGCCGAATATATGTTTAAGAATTAGCCAAGTTCCTTTCCTCTGACTTTGTCGCTGCTTAATATTTTCAAAACTTGGAACATGTATAGTGGAAAATAGCATCATCTAAGAGCATGCCGTATGTCAAGTCAATATCAGCTAATGAGCCCAGGTCGCTGCTATACGAATATGACGTGAAACATTCCGAAGATGTATTCCTGGCGCTCTGAAGGCTAAAATACAGACAATCACAAACTAAAAATTCCAGAGCATGGCAATTATGTACGCAAAGTTCATTTCTGATGAGAGCGAGATGAAAAAGTAGATGAAGAACCTTTGGATTTAGGTGACATGTTTGGAAAATAAACTTACTTGAAGTAACATTTTTTGGTACTTTGTCTCTTCACGATTGTCAATGGCACTTACACGACGATTGCCGGTGACAGTTACATCAAATCGAAAACGAATTCATCAGCAGTATCGGGCAGTTAGATATGAACAGCTGACACATATGATCAAAATAGTTAAGTTGTGCACATAATTAGGCACTCTGTGGAACAATGCTGACGGTCAAGCTTACGTGTGCTTTATTTTGCAAACAATGTAGCCCAAACAAAATATTGGAAGGCAATATTTTGCTTCGTAGTCCGAGTTCGAAGATCCTGTTCACCCGCAGTGGTCAAGTCTGGCTGTAATTGTGAATGGAGAACACATCTCCATATGGTCCATTGATAATTTTTCCCAACTGGCATATTTGGGATTAGCTATATCGCAACAATAATGATCAAAATTAATATAGAGTATCGCGAAATACTTGGCTCATGTCTTGAATCACAATTGGCACACAATGCATCTGGTTTTAAAGACTTGAAACTAGCAACCCTCGCTAGTTATGCGCCAACAGTTCGCTTGCCTTCTGGTTACGTATGGCACGTAAGTAGGGTCCGTCTGCAGTCGGAGAGGAGCTGTTTTCCTCGACTGTAGCGAACACTCTACCCAGGGAAATGGCTGTGTGGGACATGCTCGCCACATAGTACAAGATGGTGCGGACGCCCATGCGGTAGACCATAAGTACACGATGGTCTATCGGAATGAGCAGACCTACTACTCTAAATAGTGATGAATATACTTGCTATTCGATATCGCAATGAGTAGATCTGTTAGTATATACCGTAATAGGTAATTGGGTGCAAATATTGGTATTTTGCATAACGAGAAATATCAAGTCACACCATTCTTCGTCAGTGACTTATTTGTCGCAGTTTGAAGTTCTATTGCACTCAAGTCGTCATCCACTCGCCAGGATCCCTTTGTGATCCCACTAGTAGTTTCCAGTCGTCATCCCAACGGGTGAAGTAAGCGAAAACTTCCTCCCTGAGATCCTCTTGCTTTTAAATAAAAAACATTCACGTGCGTCACAGAATTGCCTTTACGTTGGCAAGATGGAAGCTGATGTGCCGAAGGCATGCCCGACCGCTTTTACTCTGCCGTTGCTTTCGAGAGGAAGAGCACCGAAGGGCAGCACAAAGTCGACAGGCGAACTGTTCCTTTTATCTCTAAGACTATAGGAGCAGGCCATCAATAAACTCCGCATATTCGATCGTCTCTAGACCAACAAATTAGCGGACTTTCTAGAGAAACGCTACAGTAGTTAGCAGAACGGCTCTGCTCAATCAGAAACCGAAGCTAAACAGCAAGTGCTCAATAATCAGACCTGCTGGGATTGGCTGCGTCTTGTCTTGGCTACTGCAGGAATCTGAGAACACCGGTGGTGCATCCGAATGGATGGCTGGAGGTGGGCGAGGGAAGGGGAGAGATGCCAGATGCCCGTGGCAGTTTAGACGCACTACTTGTCATTAGAACCTTCCACAAGGCCTACTGCCGAATTACTAGTGGTTAGGTGCCAGTTGGAATATCAGTACTGGTAAAAGATGGGTACCGTGCGACATTTATATCAAACTGTCACACCGGATTACCGGTTCGCGTGAGCAGGACTAGGTCCGGTCCAGCTGTGATGGCTATCCACTGACTGATGTGCACGCGGTGAGCAGGTGGCCCGTGGAAGCCGGTACCCACCGGACCACGATAACATCAGATCCACCACCGTGATCACGACAACATACCCCACGACAACATCCTCCCACCCACCAAACACAACAAGATACCCCCACGTGACCGCGACAACATCCGGTACCTCCCACCGTGACCACGATAACATCAGATACCTCCCACCGTGACCACGACAACATCAGATACCTCCCACCGTGACCACGACAACATCAGATACCTCCCACCGTGACCACGAAAACATCAGATACCTCCCACCGTGACCACGACAACATCAGATACCTCCCACCGTGACCACGACAACATCAGATACCTCCCACCGTGACCACGACAACATCAGATACCTCCCACCGTGACCACGACAACATCCGATACCTCCCACCATGACCACAACATCAGATACCCCCATCGTGACCGCGAAAACATCCGATACCTCCCACCATGACCACGACAACATCCGACGTCTCCCACCGTGATCACGGCAACATCCTATGCCTCCCACCGTGACCACGACATCCGATGCCTCCCACCGTGACCACGACAATATCCGGTACCTCCCACCGCGGCGACCTGTGGCGGCCGGTTTGACGGCAGCCGCCCTGCTGGCGCGGCCCCACGTCTTCGTGTGACCGAGATCAGCGAGGGTCATGACCCTACGCCCACTAAGCTCACGCTCCACTGCCACCTGACGGCAGAGGCCACGCCTCTCGGAACGGCCATCTCACCGCGACAGTGAAACTGTAACACGTCACTGCCGACCCGTACCTCTACCCTGTACTGCAACTGTACACCGCCACTGCCGACCCGTACCTCTACCCTGTACTGCAGCTGTACACCGTCACTGCGACCCGCACCTCTACCCTGTACTGCAGCTGTACACCGTCACTGCGACCCGTACCTCTACCCTGTACTGCAGCTGTACACCGCCACTGCCGACCCGTACCTCTACCCTGTACTGCAGCTGTACACCGCCACTGCGACCCGCACCTCTACCCTGTACTGCAACTGTACACCGTCACTGCGACCCGCACCTCTACCCTGTACTGCAACTGTACACCGCCACTGCGACCCGCACCTCTACCCTGTACTGCAACTGTACACCGTCACTGCGACCCGTACCTCTACCCTGTACTGCAGCTGTACACCGCCACTGCCGACCCGTACCTGTACCCTGTACTGCAGCTGTACACCGCCACTGCCGACCCGTACCTCTACCCTGTACTGCAACTGTACACCGCCACTGCCGACCCGCACCTCTACCCTGTACTGCAGCTGTACACCGTCACTGCCGACCCGTACCTCTACCCTGTACTGCAGCTGTACACCGTCACTGCGACCTGTACCTCTACCCTGTACTGCAGCTGTACACCGTCACTGCGACCCGCACCTCTACCCTGTACTGCAACTGTACACCGCCACTGCGACCCGCACCTCTACCCTGTACTGCAACTGTACACCGCCACTGCGACCCGCACCTCTACCCTGTACTGCAACTGTACACCGTCACTGCGACCCGCACCTCTACCCTGTACTGCAGCTGTACACCGCCACTGCCGACCCGCACCTCTACCCTGTACTGCAGCTGTACACCGCCACTGCCGACCCGTACCTGTACCCTGTACTGCAGCTGTACACCGCCACTGCCGACCCGTACCTCTACCCTGTACTGCAGCTGTACACCGCCACTGCCGACCCGCACCTCTACCCTGTACTGCAGCTGTACACCGTCACTGCCGACCCGTACCTCTACCCTGTACTGCAGCTGTACACCGCCACTGCCGACCCGTACCTCTACCCTGTACTGCAACTGTACACCGTCACTGCGACCCGCACCTCTACCCTGTACTGCAGCTGTACACCGCCACTGCCGACCCGTACCTCTACCCTGTACTGCAACTGTACACCGCCACTGCCGACCCGTACCTCTACCCTGTACTGCAACTGTACACCGCCACTGCCGACCCGTACCTCTACCCTGTACTGCAGCTGTACACCGCCACTGCGACCCGTACCTCTACCCTGTACTGCAGCTGTACACCGCCACTGCGACCCGCACCTCTACCCTGTACTGCAACTGTACACCGCCACTGCCGACCCGTACCTCTACCCTGTACTGCAGCTGTACACCGCCACTGCCGACCCGTACCTCTACCCTGTACTGCAGCTGTACACCGCCACTGCCGACCCGTACCTCTACCCTGTACTGCAGCTGTACACCGCCACTGCCGACCCGCACCTCTACCCTGTACTGCAGCTGTACACCGCCACTGCCGACCCGCACCTCTACCCTGTACTGCAGCTGTACACCGCCACTGCCGACCCGTACCTCTACCCTGTACTGCAGCTGTACACCGCCACTGCCGACCCGTACCTCTACCCTGTACTGCAGCTGTACACCGCCACTGCCGACCCGTACCTCTACCCTGTACTGCAGCTGTACACCGCCACTGCCGACCCGTACCTCTACCCTGTACTGCAGCTGTACACCGCCACTGCCGACCCGTACCTCTACCCTGTACTGCAGCTGTACACCGCCACTGCCGACCCGTACCTGTACCCTGTACTGCAGCTGTACACCGCCACTGCCGACCCGTACCTCTACCCTGTACTGCAGCTTACGCCGCCACTGCCGACCCGTACCTCTACCCTGTAATGTAGCTGTACACCGCCACTGCCGACCCGTACCTGTGCCCTATACTGCAGCTGTTCTCGTCACCGCTGACCCGTGCCTGCACACTGTAGTGCAGCTGTACCACATTACTGCCGACACGTGCCTATACAATCTACTATGTCTGTACCACACACCACTGTCGCCTGCGTCCGTACTCTGCACTGCGAATGTACCACATCACAGTCGCTCGGCCATCTATCAGTCTTTACAAAATAAAAATGCAACGCACGCTTCGCGGTCGTGCTCAAGACCGATACAGCAAAACAGACGGCACACCACACTTACAAGTAGTGGATAATGCGGAATGTTTGTTTGACGTTTGTGAAGGAAATCAGCCAGATGTTCTTATGTAGATGTTCTTATGTAGATGCCATCTCTCCATGAGAAGGATAATCATCTTTTCACCGTCTGCTGCATGCTGTTCCGTACCTGTGTTTAGTTCATCTGATGGCTCTGATCTCACCTGCTTCCGTGGAATATTGAGGCTGTGACCTCGCCTGTTGCCGGGGAATTTTAAGATTCTGATCCCATCTGCTTCCATGGAATGTTGAGGTGTCCAACTTGCATGTTATTGGGGAATGTTAACGCTGTGAACTCACCTTTTTACGGGATATGCTGAGGCTTTGAATTGATCTGTTCCCGGGAAATACTGCGGCTCTGAACTAACTTGTTATCAGGATATGTTGACTCTGACCTCGCCTGTCCTCGGGGCATATTGAAGCCCTGATCCAAGGACGTGGTAACTTGGTGTGGGAGGGGGAGGGGGTTAATTTCTCCAAGTTGGGGACAATGGCCCAAACTTTAGGACGAGGTAAACATTGACCATTTGGGTATTATATGGAAAGAAACGATTTCAAATGAATTGCCTGCACGTTTCGCTTCCAAGACTGTGTGACAGTTTCCGTGGACTGGTCTGACCTCGTCTGTTCTCGGGGCATGTTGGGACTCTGACCGGTCTGGAGTCTGACCTCACCTGTTCTCGGGGCATGTTGGGACTCTGGCCGGTCTGACCTCACCTGTTCTCGGGGCATGTTGGGACTCTGACCGGTCTGGAGTCTGACCTCACCTGTTCTCGGGGCATGTTGGGACTCTGGCCGGTCTTGGAGTCGTAGCCAGCACGGTAGAAGGGCATGAACTTGTCGCCGCTACACTCTGAGTCGTACATCTCGTCGCAGCGCTCCACGTTGATCTTGTGCATTTCGATCGGACAGCCCATCTCGGAGGCCATCAGAATCTCGGACGACACCACTTGCCCTGCCGCAAATGGACGTCATCGTAAGATGTTGCAAGTGAAGCTGGACAATGCTGGAGGTAGGTGACCTTGTGTGTTACTTACGGAGCTTCCGCGAGGGCGTTCATGCTGTGAGACTGATGTGGTGGCCGGTGCACTTCACAGTCCAATTATTGCGAATGGTGTGGAGTTCATATCGAGTACGCCTAACACCCTACTGTATGTACACATACACACACACACACATACACACACACATATATATATATATATATATATATATATATATATATATAATTGGTGGGGGGGTGGGTGTGTGTGTGTGTGTGTGTGTGTGTGTGTGTGTGTGTGTGTGTGTAGGTGTGTAGGTGTGTCTGTGTGTATATACATGTATATTGACAATGGAGTGCGATATTTGTTGATTTCGCTCCAACTCATAATCCACATCTGGTACGTGTGTTTTCAACTTTTAACAGTCAGTTAGACAGGTAGTCAGTTTTTCGGTCATGTTTGACGTTATGCGATATGCAAACATATTGAGTTGGCAGGTGCACTCCGTTCTGTATTCGGTGGCTGCATATAACCGCCGAACGGCATACAATGGGACTCCTGAGGCGCCAGACGCAATGATAATGTCAACATCTGTTAATCTCCAGTTAAAGAAGAAATTTGCCTTGCCATTGTTCATACTCTACGTGTCATATTATCTGTCTTGTGTCTGCTCATCCAGTTTGAAACAAACCCAAAGCGTTTTTGTCATTTTCAAACTGTGTAAAAGGCACGCAGTGTCCCAAATAGCTGTTAGTATTAGTCGATGTGATATAGATGTCGGCGACAGGAAGCGAGCCGCCAACCTTTTGAACCGCACATTTGCCACATAGCTCGCAGCAGAGCCCGATGTGGGGTTTGCCAGGCGCGCCAGTGTGCAATTTCCTACCACTAGCAGGGATTCAGTGCAGCGTCGACGCCGTTCGGGTAATCCTGTATAATATTCCCGAATGCAAGTCGTGTGGGCCCGACACCATTTGTGCAAGGAATATTCACAAAACTGTGATGAGCTCGCTGTCCCATTGACTCAACTATGCAGCACTTCGTTGGTGCAAGGTGCCTTCCTGAAAGGTGGAAACGGGAGAACGTCGCACCATTAAAAAGTTAGCGTTAAAAGCCCGGCAAGCTTCAGATCAGTGTCCTTGATTCTATTATTAGGAAAGGTCCTTGAGATGCACGAGCCCGCCGTGTCACGTGGGCCCGGATATGTCAGCCGCACAGCACGATTTTGCTGCGAGGTGATCTAATGTGACAAATCGGCCAACATTTATAAGCACACCATGGCACTCTATTCCTGCACACATGCAAGAAGATTATATGTACACCGAATATATCGTAGCATTGTAAGGTATACATCACTCCCCCTCTCTCTCTCTCTCACTCTCTCTCTCTCTCTCTCTCTCTTCATCTCTCTCTTATCCTCCTCATATCTCTCTCCCTCTCTCTCTCTCTCTCTATCTCTCTCTCCCTCCCCCTCTCTTTCCTTCTTTCTCTCTCTCTCTCTCTCTCTCTCTCTCTCTCTCTCTCTCTCTCTCTCTCTCTCTCTCTCTCTCTCTCTCTCTCTCTCCCTCTTTCTCTCTCTTGCTACCCAATCTCCAACAATCATTCACATAGCCGGACCAGCACTTGGTGGTCATCGTCCTATCTACACAACAGACAAGCGAGTAACTGTGAACGGAAAGCGTTCATATTGGACAGCAGTTTGCTTCGATACTCCAAAAGGCGGATTTGTATCTCCTCTACTATTCACGATGATTATTAACGATCTTTCTGATCAAATCCACTCCTCCTGTCTGACCTTCGCCGATGACGTCAAAATGTACCACGAAATGTGGTAGATGGTCTTAAAATTGGAAGCTAATTTGAATCAGCGCAACAAGTGGAACTCATTTCGAACAACCCAAAATTAATTTCCAATCGAAACTACCTGTCATTGAAAACACTGCCCTCAGCCATGTGAACACCACTCGGGACTCGGGTACACACTAAATCATATGTGAGCGCTTGGTCCTCAAGTCGTCAGCATCGCCGAACAGCCAATTCAGCCGGGGCAGTCGGTTTCTTATTTCGGTGTATTCAAAAGGAACAATCTGGAGGATATTCCAGCGAGCCGTCTGATCAAGCATCGCACTACGCTGCCGCTCAACCAGTGTTCAAGTACTGCTGCATTATTTGGGCCGGAGCTGCCAGTCTCACGAATTTAGATAGTTCAGCATAGACTCTTGATGTGGATGAACGCACAGTCTCCTTCACAAGCTGCTTCCCACTTGCTGTTACACGCAAATTTGTTGCGCCATTTCAAAATGATTATGTTACACAGGGTGTAACACGACCTCATATTCATCCACAATGTGAATGCACAACACAAAAGTGTTACAAATGCATGATATGTGTATACTATTTAGATCTATTCTTTTTCCCTGTTTGAACAACTTCTTGCATTCCTGTTCACTGTCCATTTCAGATTAACACGCGTCCTGCAGGTGGGGGGGGGAAATCCGCCCACCCCTTCGGTTTTTTTGTAGATAACTCCAGATTTTGCCGGCCTATATACGCAATTTTGTGTGTACCTGCTTAGAAATGAACGGCACGTTGCTTAAAGAGAGAAAAACGAAAATCAACAGAAATTTTTCGAGTTAGGGGTCGGTAAAAACAACAAAAATTATCACCGCCAGACCACAAATATCGGCGCTGATGCGCTTCCCGTATATTGGCAAAAAGGAAGTGTTCTTGGCAACACTAGCGACTTGTTTGATGTATATTGTTATGCTACATTGTTTCAAAGCCATGTCAGGTCACCGAGGTCAAGTCAGGTCAAGTTCATGACAGGTTACCACACGCCCTGGAGGGGTGAAGGGCGAAATCCGCCCACCCCTCCGATTTTTCGTACACAACTCCATATTGTACCGGCCAATATACGCCATTTTTTTCGTACCTGCTCAGAAATGACCGGCGCATTGTTTCAAGTAAGAAAGATGAAAATCTGCCGACACGTTTTTAAGTTATGGGCCGTAAATTACTTTTTTAAATCGCAGCGCCAGACCACAAAAATCGGCGCTGAAGCGTTTCCCGTATATTGGCAAAAGGGAAGTGTTCTTGACAGCATTAGCGACTTGTTTGATGCATATTGTTATGCTATATAGTTTAAGTCATGTTAGGTCGCCGAGGTCATCGTGACAGGCTAATGGAACCAAACTTGGTCAACTGGAATGTTGCCACAAATGGAAATGACTGTCATGCGATTGATGTCACTTTGCATGTTACTCCCTACACATCCGGATATCTACTGTTTGTCATTGTGTGTCATTGTGTGCCTAAGCGTTTCTATACTTTATTCATGTATTTCACTCCTTTCTTTGCGAATCCGATTGTTCGAACCGCCCAAAGGAGCAGTCAGGTGGGCAGCCCGGTTCTGGTAACTGGAGCAGGTAATGACCTGATGAAGTACTCCTATATAGGTGACCTGAGGTGAAATGGCGGATCTGGCATATGCATTGCATCATTAGTAATGTCCAAAACATCATTAATGGCAATTCTGGAGCATTTAAATAAAATCACGGCGATCCATAACAATGACAAGCCAAGCTACCAAAAACCAGAAAATCTTGCTATTTTGACCTCATTTGACCTTGAAGATATTGACCTAAGGTCAATAAATTTGCACACAATAGAGTTAACTATCGTGCCTATCCACCCTGTAAATTTCGTTGCTCTAGCCTTAATGGGAGCCGAGATCTTAGGGGGCGGATTCCGCCCCCTCTCCCAGTGCGCGTAAGTTTCAGATGCCCTCCAGGGCGCTTGTTAAGACGCGTTCCTTTGATGCCCAGGAAGAGCCCTTTTACCGAAGAATTTTAAGTGATAAAGTGGGAAAATGCACTGTTTTTACCATACAGAATTGCTCTCTTTCCATTAAAGATTCTCTGGAGAATGTAGCATGCTGTATCCCGACTGCCTACGCATGTCATGTTCACAGCAATTTTGACGGACTTCATTGTCCTGAACAGTTGGCTGACTTTCGCTTCCTTTCGAGGGCTGATGCATTGCTGGAGGAACATGTGTTCATTTCGCTGCGTGCATTGCCAGTTACGTGACGAGACAGTTCAAGTTCACGCAGTTAATAAGACCCTACGATTTCCTACCTTGCATGGTGCCGAGTCCCCTACGTCAGGCTGTGCTGCGATTTCATACCTTGTATAATGTCAAGTCCCCTACCTACGGCTGCACTGTGATTTCCTACCTTGCATCGTCTTAAGTGCCCTACATCTCGCTGTACTGTAATGTGCTACCTTACATAGTGTTAGTCCCTTACGTCAGACTACGCTGCGATAGTGACGAAATTTTTCAACACAAGGCGATGCTAGTTAAGCATGCCACCCCACACTATCATGTGCTTCAGCATCCGAGCTTTCATCATCAGCCGAGCTTTAACTTTGCCAGTGTGTCTTCGCCCATGTATGACCATATCGCCATCAGTGTTGTCAACTCCACAACAGTCTGCCAAAAACTGTGTACCACTTAGTCATAGTTATCTATAGCCATGTCACAACAATCACAGTGCAAGGCTATATGTATGGTGCTGATTATTGAATCTACTTGGCTGACAATGCCTAGTCAATACAATGGTTTGGCTTAACCATGTAGCGATACCGAAGGGGGAGGGGAGTGGCGGATTCCGCCCCTTGTGATCTTACGCCTGCCGTTTCATATCCGTTTGTGACAGGAGTGTGAAATTCGGTGACATTTCACATCCTTCGTTAAACTTCGTACCTCGCTATTAGCCGATGAACCACGCTATTGTTAATTCCGTAAGTATGTCAATGGCGACTCAAAGATCGAATATTTGGAGATTTTCGAAATGCTTTTGCGATAACTTAAGAACAGCACACACATTAAATATTTCCATTGTTTTATTGTTCAGGTGATCATTATTTGTAGCTCAACCGCTAATACCTTACCTCTTACCAGGTTACCCACTAATATGCTTATTTTGAGTCTAATTATGCCGGGGCGGATTCAAAGGGAAGTGAGCAAGAAGTGATCGGTTTTCTTAAAGCTGAATCGCGTTTCGTCGCTAGCTTTCGCCGCAATCTAAATTTGGAATGGTGGAGAAAATGAAGTATAACCGATAATAATGCATGACAAGCGATGGTGGAGCTGCAATATTTTCCAATGGCGGAACAAGGAGGTAACGAGAAGTGTTTAAGACATCCCATTTAAATCTCTAAAAGGAGTGGCACAGTGATGGAGACATTTTGCGAATTGTCGATCAAGTAGGGGAGGAATGAATCGAGGACAACGTTTTTAATATATCCCACGCCGTGACGTAGCATGACATTTTTCCAATGGCCAATAATTGTAATAACCTTCAGAATCAGACTTCTCAAGTTCATTCATATCATAATTCCCTGGTGACGTATGGGAATAAAATCCCCACGGTAAGTACTGCTAAAATGCAATAATGATAATAACATGCATTTGTTGTACTGATTGCGAAGAATCAGACACAAAGAACAAATGACACCCACCCTCTCCGTAGAACACTAGCTCCGCCACTGTCTGTTTCTTCATGTGCATGTATGGATATCAGTTTTTTTACATTTAAGGATGAGTTATGCCCAACCATATACAATTTTCCCGGTGCAAAATAGAAACCATCTGAAATTGGACCAGTAAAATTCGTTTGAGCTTTCAGTTTTTAAACCGGCCAAATATATTGATCCTAGGAGGTCTAGGAGGAGGAGTGGAAACAGCCACCCTTGCATGCTTGAGTCGGAATGAGCCCAACCGTAGTAGAGCATCACGTCTACATGACGAGCCCTTGCGAAGGACCATCTGGATGGAAACATGGCGATAACCTGACTGCTGTTGTATTTGTTGCCTTCAGTATTCTACGACGCTTATGTCAAATGGCGAGTAGTCGACAGACGTTTAGGACTGAGAGCAAATCCAGGCTCAACCTACGCCATTGGACACTCGGGACATTTTTTAGACGAGTTCGTTTTGTCCTCACACATTCCGAATGCACATGTTCACATGGCAGCTCTTTAGCTGATCACAAATCACACAATAGCTCATCGACAATGAAACTCTCTCATATAAGTATTCATCTAGTTCCATGTTTTATATATCCATATTCTGCACATGAAATCAAGCGAATCCATGTGATTTACGTTGAGTTTGAACACAACTTCCTCATCATGATCAACCAACAATTACGAAACATCGTAGTGGATGAGATGTATGAACACCATGCGAACACACATCATCATTTATGCATATCGAAATGTACGTAAATGCGCGTCGGTCTCCAAGTCCAAAAATGTCACCACTTGCCGCACTCACCGAAGAATACCAGCAGCGCCGTCCTGTTCTTGCGCGACGGCATGCCGTCCTTTCCCCTCATCAGTATGCGGCTGAGTTTGCGCGGACTGGGCCGATCCTGTCCGGCCATCATGTACACGCCGTCGGCGTACGCCGGCGGCGTCTTCCTAGTCAGCCGCTGTTCTGCAAAACGACACAAGGTCAAGGTCAGGTACACCCTGTCAGCGTATGATGGCGGCGTTTTCCTCGTCAGCCGCTGTTCTGCGCAGCGACGCAAGGTCAAGGTCAAGGTCAGGTACACGCCGTCAGCGTATGCTGGCGGCGTCTTCCTCGCCAGCCGTTGCTCTGCACAGCCAACTAAACAAGGTCACGCTCAGCGTACAATGGCGGCACCTTCCTCGTCATTAGGTGATTGAAAGTGTTAATGGGTGGACAAAAGGTGCCCACCCAGGGCACCTTTTGTAATCAGAGCAGCCTTCGGCTACACATTTCAGATGGGGGGGGGGGGGTTCACTCGAACTCCAATCCAAGGAGCTTCTCTCTCCAGTCAGAGTGGGACCGCCGAACAGTGGGGGTGGGTGACCAGTTCCCATTTCGCCCGCTAGCTACGCCCATGCCCAGGCGCCTCGCCCAGCTAGCGTCGTGTGCGGTGTCGTCGGTAGTATGCCGTACTGACAGCTAGCGTCGTGTGCGGTGTCGTCGGTAGTATGCCGTACTGACAGCTAGCGTCGTGTGCGGTGTCGTCGGTAGTATGCCGTACTGACAGCCAATGTCGTGTGCGGTGTCGTCGGTAGTATGCCGTACTGACAGCTAGCGTCGTGTGCGGTGTCGTCGGTAGTATGCCGTACTGACAGCTAGCGTCGTGTGCGGTGTCGTCGGTAGTATGCCGTACTGACAGCTAGCGTCGTGTGCGGTGTCGTCGGTAGTATGCCGTACTGACAGCTAGCGTCGTGTGCGGTGTCGTCGGTAGTATGCCGTACTGACAGCTAGCGTCGTGTGCGGTGTCGTCGGTAGTATGCCGTACTGACAGCTAGCGTCGTGTGCGGTGTCGTCGGTAGTAGCCGTACTGACAGCTAGCGTCGTGTGCGGTGTCGTCGGTAGTATGCCGTACTGACAGCCAATGTCGTGTGCGGTGTCGTCGGTAGTATGCCGTACCGACAGTCAATGTCGTGTGCGGTGTCGTCGGTAGTATGCCGTACCGACAGCCAATGTCGTGTGCGGTGTCGTCGGTAGTATGCCGTACTGACAGCTAGCGTCGTGTGCGGTGTTGTCGGTAGTATGCCGTACTGACAGCCAATGTCGTGTGCGGTGTCGTCGGTAGTATGCCGTACTGACAGCCAGCGTCGTGTGCGGTGTTGTCGGCAGTATGCCGCACAAGAGCTGTCAGTCTAGATGCCGTACACAGCAGCGTCGTGTGCGGTGTCGTCGGTAGTATGCCGTACTGACAGCCAATGTCGTGTGCGGTGTCGTCGGTAGTATGCCGTACTGACAGCCTCAGAGGCGCGGAGCTGCGCGGACGAACATATCCGCACAAGAGCTCAGTTGACCCGCACAAGAGCCCAGGTGACCCGCACAAGAGCTCAGTTGACCCGCACAAGAGCTCAGTTGACCTGCACAAGAGCTCAGTTGACAATGGTGTCGTGGTTTTGCATAACGTGACGACAACCTCGCGCCTGCACATTGTCTAATCAGCCGACTAGATCTGGCGTGTACCCGGGTGCAAAACATGCAGCAGTGGTCTATCTCAGCACGCGATATTGTCTACTCCTCCGCTGAAATAGCCGAGTGGCAAAACAAAACCAGCAAGCTTCCGGCCCGCTATAAGAACACAGCCTTAATGGAAGGGGAACGTGACGGTGGCAAGTAATTAACAGCGTGACGGTAATAGGTAATTAACGGCACCGTGAACAAACATGCCTTTGTTGACTCACCAGACACGAAATGCTCCATTCGTCCTCCCTCTGATGTTATTCATTATGCGCCAATACATGAGCTACCTCATGAGCCTCATACCTCATTATACACGAGCTAGCTATTTCTGTGCGGGAAGGTCTGAGGGTGGGAGAGTAGGGTGAACCGATCACTCTCTCCAGTTAATCTTCTTACGATCAGGTTAATTCTGACAAACATCTTTCTACATCTCCCGTCACTTTGAAGCACTTCATGGTTTTGGTTAAATATGCTCCCAGATTGGCTATCGAACCGAGGCCCTAACCTGGTGTTCTTTTTTGGGATACGTTGCGTCTTCTTTCGTGAACGGGTTTGTTTTAGGACTCAGGCCAATTTATGTTGGGCGCCGGGCACAATTTTGAGACCACGACTCTTATTAAGATTTTGTTGTTTTTTGTGCATCGATGGATTTTGTGAGGTATCGGCGCGTTTTCGAATAGCCGGATGTGCTTATTGTAACAATAGCCCTGGCCTTTTTTGTTCTTTTTAGGTCCATGTCGCTTTTTGCGAGCCCAACCTGTTTTTTAAGCTATTATGCTATCTGATGACCCCGGTATGCCTTTAAGGCTTCGCGTGTGTCTTAAGCTTCTGGTGTGTTTATTCAGGGATGCAACGCATGCTTAAAGGCTCTGTGAGAGTTCTGCTTTTTGCAAGACACGGTGCGCTTGGAGGGCCCGGTGACTTTTCAGCCACCCGTTGTGCTCTTAGGGTCTTGCTGCGTTTACTTGTGACACTTGACGCCAATTTATTGGGCCCCAGCAGGACTTTAGGGGTCTCGGCGCGATCTTTCGGGCCCAGGCGCGTGGCTTTGGGGACCCGACGCCAGTGTTCTGCCCTCAAGGTGATTTTTGGAACCTTTTCTGATTTTTTATGCTGAATCTCGGCATGATTTTTTCGGACCCCAGGCACCATTTGCTTGGGGATCCTTCAACGATTTTCAAGCTCCAAGGCCTTTTTTTCGGGGCCGTTCCCCGATTACAAAAGTATCTTGTGCTATGTTTTGTGATCCAGAGCAATTTTCCAAGTTCAGACATCGTTTAAATCATTCCATCACTCCCTATTTTGGAGGGCTCCGACCTACTCTTTTTCGGGTCAGGATATGATATTTGGAGTCACGCTGCGCCTATTTGGGGCCCTCGACGCCAATTTTTTGGAGCACCTGCGGGAGTTTTTGACGCCAAGATGTTTGGGACGACCGACGAGAATTTTGGGTCCAGAACGCGGTATTTGAGGGGCCCACCGGGTGTTCGTGGGGCGTGTTGTACTTAGCTGGGGCCCTATTACGCGATTTAGGCGATTCCAGGTGCACATCCTCGGGCCAAAGTGCGAATTTTCTGTGACCCGCTTGTTCATCGAGTTCGGAGGGCACGCTTAGATTTCTGGGAGCACTAGCGTAATTTTTGGGGACCCCGACATGATTCTTGAGAGTCCATCCCGGTCAGGATGGAGGGAGGGGGCATTTTCCCACCTTGGTACGTCACTGCGGCTGTTCATCGAGTTTTTTTTTGTTCATCCAATGGCACCTTTCAGAGTAAAAAGACTTTTCAGATAATCTTCTTTCGGCAAATGGTCTTGCATTTCCTGTGCTCGGGTCAGTTTCAACGAGTCGCGGTGTGATTTTTTCGGGGGCAGCCTTCTATTTTTCCAAAACTTCTGCACGATATTTGTGGGCCCCGGTGCAATTATTCGAGCTCCCGGTGCGATTTTTGTCCGTGGCTCGGCAAGTTTAATTTTCGGTGCTCGACGTTTTTGTGGGTCACTGACGCGATTTGTGAGATCGCAGAGTATTTTCTGAGTAGGACATGATTTGTGTGGGGCAGATGCGACTTTTGGGGCCAATGTGCGACGTTTTGGCCCCCAATGTGATTGTCACGTGCTGCGACACGACTTTTGGGGTCCTATAGCGATTTTCGGCCCCGGCGCCATTTGTTTGGATTCTCAGTGCAAGATTTAGTGACCTCGACACGTTGTTGGGGGTCCAGTACGTTTTTTAGAGCTTTTGGCGGTTGTTGGGGCTAAGGAATTTTTTTTCATGTCCGGATTGTTTTTTAATTGCCCCCACTTCATTTATGTGATGGGTCCGATGAGACTTTTGGGCCTCGGTGATTTTCATCCGATGAGACTCTGTCGAGCCCCTAGTGTGATTTTCAGGGGCCAGGCGCGAACATTTTGAGGCCCCAACGCAACATCCCGTGGTCCCGGCGAGACTTCTTGGGCCCAGTGTGATTTCTATGGGTAACGGCCCAACCTTTTGGTCCCCACAGAGGAGGTTTCAAGTGGCCCCGATCCAACCTCTTGGGGCCGACAGCGGAATTTCAGTGCTTCCGGCACGACTTGTCAGGCCCCAAACGATATTTGCAGGGGCCCGGCCAGACGTTTTGGGTTCTGAGCGCTATTTTGAGGACGCCTGCCCGACCTACTTAGGCCACCAGCGTGATTTTCTGGGCCCCTGTGTGAATTTTTGGTTCCAGTTCTCACATTTCTGGAGCCGCCAGCGTCATTCTTAATGGCCAGTGAACTTTTTTTGGGTGGCTCCAATGTGATTTTCAGGGGTCTCACTTCAATTTTGTGCCACCGGCAAAATTGACAGGGTCCCTGCGATACTTTTTGATGTCCTTAGGAAGCTAAGGTCCCGGTGGAAATTTCTATGGGGTCTGGCGCAGTTATTTTTTCCGAACTACGGTACGTTTCTTGGGGGCCCACAACCTCTCAGGGGGGACTGCCCCATTTTCCCGGGGGAAGGGGTAGTGTAGCCTGGGGGATGAAAACAACCAGATCAACATTCTACCACATAATGCACTTTATCTTTTCCTACAAAGGAAAAGATAAAATGTCTAATCCTAGCTTCATTTGTCTCTTCATTTCAGCAACATCGAAGAAAAGACCACAAACGAATATCTACCTTTCATCCTTCATGCCATGCGGCCTGGCTCTCGTCACCCCGCTCCTTTGTGGTGTGCGTAAAAGTCTAGAATGTCATGTTTTTGTAATACCACCGTTAATAGACCAAATTGCTGCCTTTGTAGCATGCATTTTTGCACACGCAAAAATCACATTTAAGCTTTCCTCGTTGCTTTGACCTCAGTAGAAGTACCGCGAACTTGCTACCATTTTTCTTGACAAAATTGCACCGTTCCAAGGACAAAAATCACTTCCGCTTCTGAGGGAAAGTGCTGAGCAAAGGTACTTTTGGTTGCTTTCTCCATTGAAGCTCCCTTTGACAAGGTGGAATTTTCACTCCATAAGGTGATATTTAACGGCACTAGGTGGGACGAGTGCCGCCTAGTTAGCATGTTAGAGGAGACCCTGGAGGTAGGCATTGTCTTACTTGATCTGTACTTACCTACTTATGAACTTACCTACCTACATATTTACCTACTTATCTACCTGGTCATTTACCTAACTACCTACCATGTCAACATGTACTAATCGCATTTTGGTGTAATAAGAAACTTGGGCCCCAGGCGAGTGCATTGCTAAGTGCATTGCCTGCTAAGTGCTTGCTAAGCTAAGTGCTTGCTAAGTGCATTGGCCTAAGTGCATTGCTTGTGTTTGCATCCCATGCCACGCACAAATTAATTGAGAGAAATATGGTATTTTCGCATGGAGGTCTAAACCGTTGAACAATTGTGTGTGAAATTATCAAATTATTAACGGCATTAATGGCAGAAACATCAAAAGGAGCCGCCCCAATGTGTGTGATAAAGAACGTTAACATACAGAACAGTTAGTGCCAGCTTGTTATTCTCCTCTCAGATATTCGTGATTAATGGGGCAGCACTGAGATATTCGAGCAGGTCGCGATGGGAAGTGGGCGCCACGTATTTTCACATCGCCTCAGTTTCAGTATTAGCAGATTGTATTCGTGATTAATGTGGCGGCACGTAGATTTTCGACCAGGTCGCCATGGAAAGCGAACTGCGTAAGCACACAAATATCAGCCGCTGGGCTGTCAGCCTGCAGCCAAGTCGGGCAGTGCACCACCATTTCGGGTGATCAGCTGAAGCGATTCACGCCTTTCATTTCATCAGCCGGATCCGGACAATACGGTCTACGGTGGGAACAGAGCGGGCGGCGTGGCTCTCTCTCTCGCTCTCGCTCTCGCTCTCGCTCTCTCTCTCTCTCTCTCTCTCTCTCTCTCTCTCTCTCTCGCTCTCGCTCTCTCTCTCGCTCGCTCTCCTCTCTCTCTCTCTCTCTCTCTCTCTCTCTCTCTCTCTCTCTCTCTCTCTCTCTCTCCCGGCGGGCCGATGGTCTGATGGCGCGAAGTGGTCGACCACCGACCGCCGGCACCGCCTCTCCTGGCGCGTGAGTCAGGCGCGCGGTCGCGGCGCCGTTATCCAATTGTCGGCGGGTTGTGCCGGCCTTGGGCTATTCGTGACGTCACCGGTCGAGTACCGCACCTCGCCGTGTGACGGTGTGACGACCGGAGAGGTGTTGCACCACTCGACGGTGCATCAGAGCGCTATTGACATCAGGGGCCGTCGTTTGTCGCCGTGAAACCGCGCCGTCACGTCAGGGTGAAGTGAAAGTCTATAAACGGTGGCTATGAAGTCAGGGTGAGGTGGAGTGGCAGCTGTGACGTCAGGATGGGGGATGGGACGGCTGTGACGTCAGGGTGAGGTACAGGAGCGGCTGTGACGTCAGGGTGATGTAAAGGTGCAACTGTGACGTCAGGGTGGGGTGAAATGGCAGTTGTGACGTAGACACTTTTGTGCCAGTAGAAAAGACATACGTCGGCATCCTACACCTACTTCGGTTTCCCGCAGCCATTTACGAGTGCTGCCTGTCGTGCGATCCGGATGAAAGCAACCCCAAGCGGTGTTCGATATTCACTTGAAGAGCGTTAACCCTGGCCTATTGAAATTCGGCAAACAGTTACTGCATCGTCCCCAGTGTACACCATCTGGAAAATCTTACTTCTTAGTGGCTTCACATCATTAACAGGCGCCCTGGAGGGCCTCTGAAAATTACGCGCACTGCAGGGAGGCGGATTCCCCCTAAGATCTCGGCTCCAATTAACCCGAGCCGTCTTTTCGGTCAGATCCTCACACCCCGTCTCTGGGGGGGGGGGGGGCGGAAAGTAACCCCCTCTAAAATCCAAACTAAGCATCGCACGAAAACGTAAGTGGTGTCATCGGAAAGCGCTCGACGAGTAGGGTCCGGATCCACCCCAAAAAATAATTTCCTCCCAAAAGTGACGTCACTAGGGGGGCTAGATTTTCATGACTTTTCACTACTTACATTATGTTTTTGGCTCTGGGAGTTCATTTTGGGGATATTTGAAAGAAAGAAAAAATATTTGGAATCAGAAATGGACAGCGAAATCGACCAGGGCCATACAATTTTTTGCCCCGCCCCACGAAAAAATAATATTTTGAAATTTCAAAATTTTGAGTTTTCAATTTTTTTAATTTTCCTTTTCTAATGGATAGAGCAGACCGAGAAACGCTGTTGGAAGTCAACTTCCCTCATCAAAAATGCTTACTTTAGCCAGAATCTTCGATTTGAACTGCAATAGGCAAATATGCAAAAAATTGATGTAGTCAAAAACGGAAAAAATGGAAAATTCCTCTCGTACGTTTTGTTGCATCCCTAAAGATAAGAAAATGCTGAAAGTTTCATTAAAATATCTGTATCCGTTAAAGCGTGACGACTGGTTGAACGTTTTTGAAGGTGACCTCACTTGACCTTGACTAACTCGTTGACCCTAGATGACCTGACTTCAAAATTTTGACACAACATGTCAAATTGATGTGGGAAAAGGTATGACAAATTTTGGTGCGCTATCCCGCGCCGTTCGTTCACTATCCGCGAAAAACCTGAGGGGCCGGTCGAAGACCCCCGAGACGGGACAGGTTAAGGCTAGAGAAACAAAATTTGCAGAGTGATTGGGCACGATAGTGAACTCTATTGTGTGCAAATTTCATGACCCTAGGTTAATACCTTCATGGTCAAATGAGGTCAAAACTGCAAAATTTTCCGGTTTTCCGTGGCTTGGCTTGTCATTGTTATGGATCGCTGTGATTGTGTTTAAATGCTCCAAAATTGACATTAATGATGTTTTGGACATTACTAATGATGCAATACAGATGTCATATCAGCCATTTGACCTCAGGTCACAACTAGTGTTGCCAAGAACACTTCCTTTTTGCCAATATACGGGAAGCGCATCAGTGTCGATATTTGTGGTCTTGCGCTGATCAAAGTTGTTGGAATTTAACGACCCATAATTTGACAAATGTTCGGTCGATTTTCGTTTTCTTACTTTAAACAACGCGCCGGTCATTTCTAAGCAGGTACACAAACAATGGCGTATATCTGCCGATAAATTCTGGAGTTATCAACGAAAAACCGGAGGGGTGGGCGGATTTCGCCCCCCCCCGTCCAGGGTGCGTGATAACACATGACATCACTTCATTGTCCTATTGCTGCTTTGTATCTAAAATATTCCCATGCTCTCTCTTCATGGTAGTACAGCTTACTTTTACTCCGCCTTTTGCCTCAATTAAGCACAATTAATATTTATGGGCGTGTGGATTCTGTTGCCGCAATGAATCTCCCTGGGCGCGTGGAAAATGCTGCCGCAATGTAATGCGTACCGAACAAGAAACATGCATTCCTTATAGGTTTAGGTATGCTATGGGTGAAGTCATTGACCAGTGCAACATCGTTGATGATCTCAAGCGACTTCGTACAGAGACGCAAGTAGGTGATGGAAATAACGAAGGAGAACCACACAGATCTGGGGCTGAAGGGGTGGGGGACATACAACCATTTCGAAATAGTACTTTAACTATGCAGCACGCCTGGATTGATGTAGAAAGGCATCCAAAGCTAAAGGCAGACGATGACCATTTCACCCTGCCACTGAACATACGCCGATGGCCAGAAGATACTACGTGGGGCTATGAGATGTTGCGGGCACAACAGACAATAACGCCACCTTACCCTGTGACCCTGCTCATGTATTTACACTTATGGATAGGAGATGCCACGTGGGGCTATGGGATAATGCGAACACAACAGACAATAACGCCAGCTGACACTTTGACAATATTACTAGATGTACACTAAAGGAATGTTCACACCTAGCGTAATCTCGACGCACTGTCGGAATCGACACACAGCTAGCGGACAGTTAGCATGGGCCCAATGAGTCTGCCGATTCTGCCATTGCGCCGGTCTTGGGTCAGCCGTCTGCCGAATCCTACAAAATGCTGGCGATTTCCGAGCGGACAAAGTTGGGTTTTATCAACCTTTCCCGCTCGGCGCACCAGCGGCCTTGACGCAAGGTCGACAGACTGCTCGGGATAAACTGCGGTCGCCGTATTTGCTGATCTTCGGAGGATTTGGGCCACATCGGCTGCGGTTTTTCAGCTTGTAAGTTGCAACATGTCTCAACATGTGCGTCAGGATTACGCCCAGTCCATCATTGCGCTGGCTTTTTTGCGTCGAGATTACGCTAGGTGTGAACAGTCCATAATAGTTGTTAGGAGTCATAGTCAGTCCATAATAGTTAATAGGAGATACCAAGTGGGGCTATGACATGTATTGGGCACGGCACACGTTAACCCCGGTTGCATGACTTGGTCTGCGGACTTAGCGCGTACTATTCACCCAGTCTGATGAATTCCACAGTTCAGGGTGAAAGGGATGTAGTCGTTGCTCATCAGATGTACATTCCACTTCTCACGCAGATACGACAAGAACGAGGACACA
Source organism: Imbricaverruca yamaguchii (assembly GCA_034440575.1). Taxonomy (NCBI): domain Eukaryota; kingdom Metazoa; phylum Arthropoda; class Thecostraca; family Neoverrucidae; genus Imbricaverruca; species Imbricaverruca yamaguchii. The sequence continues at coordinate 47,364 of JAOTOL010000852.1, read as the reverse complement.
TCATAGGCTTCTAACGAGGACACATCACAGGCTTCTAACGAGGACACATCACATGCTTTTAACGAGGACACATCACATGCTTCTAACGAGGACACATCACAGGCTTCTAACGAGGACATATCACAGGCTTCTAACGAGGACACGTCACAGGCTTCTAACGAGGACACATCACAGGCTTCTAACGAGGACACATCACAGGCTTCTAACGAGGACACATCACAGGCTTCTAACGAGGACACATCACACGCTTCTAACGAGGACACATCACAGGCTTCTAACGAGGACACGTCACAGGCTTCTAACGAGGACACGTCACAGGCTTCTAACGAGGACACATCACAGGCTTCTAACGAGGACACGTCACAGGCTTCTAACGAGGACACATCACAGGCTTCTAACCGTCGCAGTACGTGCGAGGGTGGGATGTCATTTCGGTCCTCCTCCTAATGCGATTTCTGCTTACTGCAGAACCGTCCTCGATATCGCTTGTAAGAGACTCCGTGAACCGCAGAGACATGTCCCCGGTGAACCGCACAGGAATGTCTTCCGTGGACAGTCCGGGAACATGGCCACGGTGGACGGTCAGGGGACATGGCCACGGTGGACAGTCCGGGAACATGGCCACGGTGGACGGTCAGGGGACATGTGCTCGTTGGACAGTCCGGAGATATGTCCTCTGTGGACGGCACGCGGACATGATCTTGGTGGATGATCCTGGCACGTGGCCTTGGTAGACGGTGCGGGTACATGACCGGGGCCGTGTCAGGCCATGCCACCGCTCCCCGTGCGATTGGCCGGTTCGCTCAGGGTCGACGAGAGGGGAAAGTTGTACCCTGGCTATGTGAGCCGGCCCACTACAAATCACGCGAGGAGCCAGCGGCACGCCACCGTCGGTTCACCAAAGCCAAATCTAGAGCGAGAGCTGCACCCTGGCCCTTCGGACTAGTCGGCTAGTCCGAAGGGCCAGCTGGCTATTAATCTCAAAGTGGAGAGACAAGAAGACAGAGATACAGAGAGAGAGAGAGAGAGAGAGAGAGAGAGAGAGAGGGAGAGAGAGGGAGAGAGAGAGAGAGGAAGAGAGAGAACAAGGTGGAGAAAGAGAGATGGATGTAGTGAGGGAGAGAGACACACTCTGATTCAATGGACCAATCCACACAATTTAAGTTGTGAAGTAGGACACGTTGGCATTGCACGAGCACAAGTGAGGAGTGCCAGGGCGGGCGTGACCACATCAGAGATGGTATCGCCCTACGCCTGCAGCCGTTAACGAGCCTGAATTAATTTCGAACCTGACATCGATGCCAAATGCCTCCAAGGTAACCTAACAGTCAGCGCAGAACGTGACCTGTGTACTCGCTAGGAAAGGTCGAGGCTGCGCTCGAGCTTGAATGTGACGGGGCTAGAGGCTGTGCAGTCTTCAAACTGTGGCGAAGTGTAAGAGGACTAGATGCCGCGCAGTCTTCACGACAATTGTGGCGAAATGTCGCAGGACTAGATGCTGTACTGTCCTCACAACAACTCTGGAGAAATTTGACAGGGCTAGAGGCTGTGGAGCTGTCACAAATGTGGCCAAATGTGGCCAAATGTGGCCAAATGTGGCCAAATGTGGCCAAATGTAACCACAGTTCTGGTCACGTGACTCTGAAGTTACATTCCGGCGGTTGTGATCACAGCAATACATACCGGAATTATTCCAACACAGCACAAAGGAGCGTTTGCTGCCGTGCTTCGTGCTGTGGAGTTTGAAAAGGCGATGGCTCTTTCAGCCGTGGGGAGCGCCACGCGCTAGTTTCCTGGGAATGCGAACGCACAGCAGCGATCGAAACATCGCAGGGCGTACCGCAGAGTCCGCAGCCCATGTTGATGAGGTGCGGACACGCCTTGCATGCATGAGAGTCTCAGCGGTGACTTTGGCCTGAGGCAGAGTGGTAATGAGAACGACGCTGGCCGATTGACCAGTACGTGATTAATCTTGCAGTATCTCGCTATGGCAAATGAATGGACAATTTAGTGGGGTAGATCTGGAGCGGTATATGTGTGGCGTCTCAACAGGTGGTAGGACTCGTGACCAAGGTCTGTTCAGCCGGTTGCATTGGTACTTAGCGTCAAGTACGATGCATAACGAATTGATGTCTGATTCTCTGGCTTGCGTAACAGCTCACGCTGAAAATGTTTCTGCGCGACCATATAACGCTACAACGACATTGCGTCAGCTTGCATCAGGAAACGACGTTGAACGACCTACGTAGTATGAGCTCAATAACATTTCAACACTCCGCCATGACGGCCCGTTGGGTGGTCCGAAATTGGTGAGAGGACCACACAGAGAACACATATGCTTGCGAACACATCTGCCATGTGCGGAGAAGCCGAACTTGCTTGAGAGAGAAATATCTGAAGGTAGACGAAAGTATGCCAGGTATCTCATTCATTGAGAAAACGCAACGACTCTTTTGCATGAAGGTCCTAATAGGATATTTTTTTGTAAGTAGATAATCACGCATTCTTCTTCAGCTTTGTCCGCCTGGGCTGGGCTTGACGGTGGACTGGGGGCTATGGCCCAACATATTTCTCCCAGATGCGCCAGTTGCTTCCAGATGCGCCATTTGCTCCCATATGCGTCAGTTGCTGTACTCACGAATAGATCCCCAGTCTGGGTGAGCCATGTTGTTGTACCATCCATCGTATCGCTGTTTCTCCACCCGTGATGGTCGCTTCTCCTGGCCTGCAAAAAACAAGCCGTACGGTCAGCTGGCACACTATAGGAAACTGAGCCGGCTTTTTTTGTAACTTGCCACCAACAGCCCTAATGCCAGTTAGAGGCACGGAAAAACTGGAACGTTCACGAACGCAGAAAAAGCAGAAGCGGCGTCCCAATGAAAGACGCACTTACCCGCTCGACGGGGCGAATGAAACCCGTCCACACACACACACACACACACACACACACACACACACACACACACACACACACACACACACACACACACAGACAGACAGACAGACAGACACACACACTCACACACACACAAACACACAAACACACAAACACACAAACACACAAACACACAAACACACACACACACACACACACACACACACACACACACACACACACACACACACACACACACACACACACACACACACACACACACACACACACACACACACACACACACACACACACAAACACACAAACACACAAACACACAAGCACACAAACACACACACAAACGCACACACACCATATAGAAGTTGTGGTACGCTTCAGTGCGAAGTATATGCCTAATATCTATGCGGAATGCTGTGGCATTAATGTGCAGCCTGATCCGCTCCCCGGTTATCTTCCCTCAACATTGACTTTCCAGATGTCGTAACGGCCTGTGATCGCTGATGTCTTCTCAGGACTGAGCGGTATGTACCAAGGGGCGATAATCGCATCCCGTCACGTGCCACTCTAACGCCGCACACCGCGTCGCGTGCCACTCTAACGCCACACACCGCGTCGCGTGCCACTATAACGCCACACACCGCGTCGCGTGCCACTCTAACGCCACACACCGCGTCGCGTGCCACTCTAACGCCACACACCGCGTCGCGTGCCACTATAACGCCACACACCGCGTCGCGTGCCACTCTAACGCCACACACCGCGTCGTGCCACAACGCCACACCGCGTCGCGTACACTCTAACGCCGCACACCGCGTCGCGTGCCACTCTAACGCCACACACCGCGTCGCGTGCCACTCTAACGCCACACACCGCGTCGCGTGCCACTCTAACGCCACACACGCGTCGCGTGCCACAACAACGCGACACCGCGTCGCGTGCCACTCAACGCCAACACCGCGTCGCGTGCACAACAACGCTGACACCGCGTCGCGTGCCACTCTAACGCCAACTCCACAACGCGTCCTCTAACGCCAACACGCGTCGCGTGCCACTACAACGCCACACACCGCGTCGCGTGCCACTCTAACGCCACACACCGCGTCGCGTGCCACTCTAACGCCACACACCGCGTCGCGTGCCACTATAACGCCACACACCGCGTCGCGTGCCACTCTAACGCCGCACACCGCGTCGCGTGCCACTCTAACGCCACACACCGCGTCGCGTGCCACTCTGACGCCACACACCGCGTCGCGTGCCACTCTGACGCCACACACCGCGTCGCGTGCCACTCTAACGCCACACACCGCGTCGCGTGCCACTACAACGCCACACACCGCGTCGCGTGCCACTCTGACGCCACACACCGCGTCGGTGCCACGCCACACCGCGTCGCGTGCACTCGACGCCACACACCGCGTCGCGTGCCACTACAACGCCACCGCGTCGCGTGCCACTAACGCCACACACCGCGTCGCGTGCCACTCTAACGCCACACACCGCGTCGCGTGCCACTCTGACGCCACACACCGCGTCGCGTGCCACTCCAACGCCACACACCGCGTCGCGTGCCACTCTGACGCCACACACCGCGTCGCGTGCCACTACAACGCCACACACCGCGTCGCGTGCCACTACAACGCCACACACCGCGTCGCGTGCCACTCTGACGCCACACACCGCGTCGCGTGCCACTACAACGCCACACACCGCATTGTCTCCTCGAGCGGGCGTGACTGTTGCCGCATGAGACGCTCTAGTGGGCTGGGCCGAAACATCTCACCGCCCACAGCCCGACGGCAGGAAACAATGCACAGTTCAAAAACACCGTATGGCGCCGGCACTCCAGAACAATGGCGAGAAAATGAGCCGATCACGGCTGTCCCAGTCCTGAGATGATCTGGTCACCGAGGCACTCCGGTGGTGACCCAGCTCATGGGGAGGGGCATTGTGGAGATGAGGTGGTAATCTGAAGGTCAATGACCATTGAGGGGGAAATGTAAAGGTAAACTGTCTGGAGATGATCTAGTCACAGAGGCGCAACCTGGTGGTGACCTTGCATATGGAGAGGGGCATTGTGGAGGCGAGGTGATGATCTGGAGGCCGATGGCCATGGAGGGGAAGTGTGAAGGTAGCCTGACCATGAAGGTCGCTGTCTGGGGAAGATCTAGTCACAGAGGCAGGCTGGTGGTGACCCGGCGCGTGGAGAGTGGCATGGTAACCTGGAGGTCAATGGCCAGAGAGGGGAAGTGTGAAGGTAGCCCGACCATGAAGGTCGCTGTCTGGGGAAGATCTAGTCACAGAGGCAGGCTGGTGGTGACCCGGCGCGTGGAGAGTGGCATGGTAACCTGGAGGTCAATGACCAGAGAGGGGAAGTGTGAAGGTAGCCCGACCACGACGATTGCTGTCTGGAGTTCCAGCGACACCTGGAAGGTGACGTGGCAGCCCGCGAGTGACCCAGCCACAAAGGTGAAAGTCTGGGATTGGGGGCTGAATGGGATCGGGTCATGAAGGTTGACTCCGTCCGAAGATGAATGCTTCAGTTGTGGTTCATGCCATTTGGGCAAGACAAATTGTAATTCATTAGTTTTACGGTAGAAAATATTTTTTTTTAAATTACAACATGACTCAAATAAATCATTCGCCTCTGGGGATGAAACACTTCCGATGATTTGGATATATTTTGCATGTTTTGGATGGAGAAGAAATGCTATCACTTCGATCACGCATTCGAAAGCCTGAGAGACATTGCCAGACGGACAAAATTGTACCTTCCCAAACGATTACACCTAATAATAGGGCCCATCTGGGGTGACGGATTCCGATCCCCCTAAGAGCTCGGCCCCCATTACAGCTAGAGTTACGAAATTTTAAGGGTATATGGGTATGGTGGTGATCTCTGTCATGTAATTTCATGACCTCAGGTCAATGTCTTCAAGGTCAAGTGTGATCACATAGGTCATATTTGGCTTGTTGTGCGTGGATTGGCTTGGCATGGATCGCTGCGATTGTGTTTAGAGGCTCCAAAATGGGCATCAGTAATGCTTTGGACATAACTGTTGATGCAATACAGATGATAGATCCGGCATTTGTCTTCAGGTCACCTATATATCGGCACTTTATCGGGTCAGTTACCGGTTCCAGTTAGCGGAACCGTGCCGCCCGCCGGACCGGTTGGTGGCCCGGCGTAATCGGCTTCACGAAGAAAGGGCTGAAGTACATGTATGAAGTACATAAAAGCTTAGGTTCACAACGACAAAAACAGAAGGGAGTAACGTGCAAAATGGCATGAATAGTATGACCGTCACTTGCGTGGATAACAACCTTCCAGTTGAACAAGCTTGGTTCCATTGAACTGTTATGAAATTGACCTGAGTTGACCTCGGTGACCTAGCATGGTCTTGAAGCAATATAGCATAACAATATATACGCAACAAGTCACCAACATTTCCACGAACACTTCCTCTTTGCTGATATACGCGAAGCACATCAGCGCCAATTTTTTGTGCTTTGATGCTTGGAAATGTTTTGACTGATGGTTTCCAACTCTAAAAAATGTTGCGCCAGTTTTCGTTCTTCTTATTTCAAGCGACGAGCCAGACATTTCGAAGCAGCTCCACAAAACATGGCGTATATCGGCGGTAAAATTAGGAGATATTTACAAAAAATCGGAGGGATGGGTTGATTTCGCCCATCCCCCGGCCTCCAGTGCGCGTGCAAAATGTCTAGTACTTCATAAGGAGTTCAGACACGGGGATGACAATAGCCTTCCTGGTGACCTTCCAGCTACGCTGTGTGATCATAGCGGTGTCATGCAGGTGCTGGCACCACCATCTCAGTGTCCAGAGACATTCGTGCAGGCAGCAGATTAACACTCGCACCGATGGGGGCGGGCGGAATCCGTCCAACCATCCTGCTTTTTTCTCAATGATATCTCATAAACTGGCGGCGATATTGTATGGAATATTGTGACTCTGTTCGAAATTGATAAGCACATTACATGCAATACGACTTTCGAAATCCATTGATTAGCATAGAGTCTGCGGGAGTGCAAAGTTGACCCACCGGCTGGCGGCTGACCGCCGCGACGGCCGCCGAGAGTTCAAGGTCACAATGGCTTCGTCGGTACAGTGAAGCGGCGACGTAGTGCAGCTGGACTTGGACCTCATTTGACCTTGAATGTATTAACCAATGGTCAAGAAATCAGGCTCTGTATTAAGAGTATAAGCATGTATGTGGACGTCTCTTTTCTGAAACCAAATTGCTTGTCTGAAAGTAAGTTATGTAGGGTGAAGTGTTCCAAGAGTTGGTTGTAGATTATCTTTTCTAATATTTTTGATATATATGGAAGAATACTAATTGGTCTGTAGTTACTAAATGTTGATGGGTCACCTTTTTTGTAGATGGGCTTTACAACAGCAATTTTGAATGGCTTGGGGAAGATCCCACTGCTCAGACATAAGTTAATGATATGGGTTAAGTGTGGTAATATTGACTTATATGACTGTTTAAATATCCTAGAATTTATTCCATCAATTCCAGACCGAACATTTTTTAAAGAAGAAATTATTGTATCTAAATTGTTTTCTGTTACTTCTAATAACACCATTGATGTGCTAATAACACCTGGGTAGGTGTGCATATATTCCAAAGCATTGATGTTACTTTCAGGAATTTGTTCTCTCAATCTTGGTGCAATTTCTGTGAAGTATTTATTAAATCCTTCAGGTATAGCTGCATCATTTTATAGAGTGATGTCTCCATCTGTGTTCATTTTTTTCAGGGATATCATGCTTTGAAAGAGCTTGCCTGAGTAACTGGCTAAGCATTTTCCATGTCTCTTTAGGATTATTTTGATGATTGTCAAATTCCGCTTCATAATATAGTGTTTTTGCATTCTTGATTATTGTAATCAGTGCATTTTTATACCTATTATATTTTTTTTTGCTTTCAGCAGTTTTATATGTAAGTTTTTGATTAAATAATATTTGCTTTTGGTCGATTGAGCATAATATTGCAGGTGAAATACATGGCTTAATGGACGCTGTTTTTCTTGATATGACTTGAGTATGTGTAAATTTATCAATCCCACTCTTATATGCATCAATTAAACTGCTACATGCTTTCTCAGGATCATCTTCATCAAAAATCCCCTCAAGTTCATTGGTTAGATGAGCCCTCAAACTGTCAATTTTATGAAAGTCAAAGGTAGTTCTTGTTCTTTTTGCAGTGATTGATTTTGGAACTGAAAATTCTGATGTTGAGAAAATTGAGAAGTGATCAGAGAAATCAGATTTAATGATGCCGGTTTCTTTTATTTTCGACACCTCATTACAGAAAATATTGTCAATTAGTGTGCATGATGTATAATATACACGAGTAGCTTTTGATATTAGGGGAAGAAAGCCATGAGAGCATATAGACATAAAAATGAGTCAGCAAAGTGGTTGTTTGGAATTGAAAAAGTGGTCAGTGTTTAGATCTCCAATGATGTACGTAGGCATGTTCAGTTTGTTTATTGTTGTAAGACATTCTTCAAATTCAGACAAAATTGTGCATTATGACCAGACGCACGATATATCTGGCATATCAAAATACTCTGTTTATTATTCAATTATATTTGGAGAAAAACACCTTCAGCTTCAGCAGCAACAAAATTAAATGGATAAAGCTGTTTTGCTTTTAGTGATTTCAAAGCATAGATTGCAGACCCTCCCCCAATTTTTTTTCTCTGCTTTTGCAGAATAGTTCATAATCTTCGTCATCTAAGCTAAATTTGTGTTCATTTTCTTTTGATAGCCATGTTTCCGAAATACATAAAGGCTCCATTTGTGATTCAGCTGGTTTAGGAAGATATTGAGCTCATAAAATTTATTTACCATGGACCTTGCATTAAAATGGAGAATACCTATGTTTCTTCCTATGTCAGGAGCTATTTTAACTTGCTTACTGATATCTTTAGCATCATAGAAGTTACAATTGTCTCGAATGCGTTCAAAATGAGAATACGTAAGGGCAAGGTCATCTGAGATTATATTCAAGAATGGGTTAAATGTTTTATTTTCCAAGGTAAGTAGGTATTAGATCCTATTTGTAGGACCATAACTATTGAACTACCAGCAAGGTAGTTCAATAGTTGTATTACAACAATATACTACACTCCTCAACAGACTCGGATGATTACCTCTCACTCCAATTGCGTGCTTTTTTAGATGGCTTTCATTGCAGAAGTGATGGGCACCGACACTGTAAGAACACACCGATTCTTATTTGTACCCGAACACACATCGATGCTGTTCTGTACCCGAACACACATCGATGCTGTTCTGTACCCGAACACACATCGACGCTGTTTTCTGCCCGAGTGCATGAATATGAATCAGGTCATGCAAATAAGCCATTTTCTGTACACTTCTTACGGCCGCAAAGTACAGAAGCAGGGATGGGGGTGCGGGCGTGTGCTCCAGGGTTACGCATTCCAGAAACTATTGAGGAGATGAGTTCTCGTGTCGGGTTCTCGTGTCGTGTCAGGTCGCTGTCCCGGCATCGAGATAAGATATCAGAGGTCAGAGGTCAGGGCGGCGGGATCAGCACTGTCGCTAACAGAACTTCCCGGCAATTGGTAGGTAAATTCACACCTTTATCGGACATCGCCTCAATGGTGCATGCGTTTATCGGACATCGACGACCTGGTACGACCCCGGCTTGAGAGCAGGCTGGGATTGGAGGTTAAATCAGAGGAAATGGGCCGACGCCTGATGTAGTCTCGGTGTAATGGTGCATTGTGTGTGTGCACATGCAAGTATGATGCTATTCGATGGTATTACGATCAATTAGTGTCAGTGTTGTAAATCCCGCTCCGTGTGGCTCTATCCCAGGAAGCTGTGCCCAGTCCTGTATTGTTGCTGGGGCGGCCCTAGGTGTGGGCGCCACCGTCCCAATAACAGCCCTAGACGAGACCGCCACCGTCCCTGGAGCGGCCCTAGGTATCGTCCCTGAAGGCGCCACCGTCCCTGAAGCGGTCCGAGGCGCGGGAGGTACCGTCCCTGGAGTGGCTCTAGGTGCAGGAGGTACCGTCCCTAGAGCGGCCTTAGATGTGGACGCCACCGTCCCTAGAGCGGCCTTAGATGCAGGAGGTACCGTCCCTGGAGCGGCCCTCGGGTGGGAGGTACCGTCCCTAGAGCGGCCCTCAGGTGTTGGCGCCACCGTCCCTGGAGCGGCCCTAGACGTGGCCGCCACCGTCCCTAGAGCGGCCCCTAGGTGCGGGAGGTACCGTCCCCGGAGCGGCCCTCGCGGTGGGAAGTACCGTCCCTAGAGCGGCCCTAGGTGTGGGCTCCACCGTCCCTGGAGTAGCCCAGGTGTGGGCGCCACCGTCCCTGGAGTAGCCCTAGGTGTTGGCGCCACCGTCCCTGGAGCGGCCCTAGACGTGGCCGCCACCGTCCAGTGGCGGCGTCACCATCTAACGTCATCCGATGATGCAGCCTCCACTCTCCGCTTAACTGTAGCTTCTGCCCGCCAGCCGAGCCGAGTGTTTTTCTAACGGCGCGCGCTCACCTCGGCACCAACGCTCTCTTACGCCGAGCGGAAGATGGGGTCTGGCGGGCCGACAGAAGCCCGTGGGCGACGCCCACGGCCGACGAGGACGTCTGGCGCTGCGTGACGTCCCGTGGTGATTCGTGATCCACACGTGGCTGGCGTGATACAGTATCATACGGCAGCGACCGCCTGTACCGCAATTATGTCCGCGTCACCGTAATCAGTGTCTCGCCGTGGCTGGCGCGCCGCCTGACAGCGAAATCCGACTTTCCTAGACGGGCGGTGCAATCGCGGCGCGACTGGAGGACATTTCCGACATATTTCCGACGAGGTGGCCGGCGCGCGGGCAGACTTGCCTCTTGCCTCGAGGTGGCCAGTGCGCGGGCAGACTTGCCTCTTGCCTCGAGGTGGCCAGCGCGGCGCGTGACTGACTCGCGTCGCGCGACAGAAGCACAGCGTCCTCAGCCAGAGTGGTCGACCAGCGTTACTCAGCGAGCGTCACCAGCGTCCAGCCAGAGTGGCGAGTGGTCGACCAGCGCTACCCAGCGTCACCCAGCGTCTCCAACCAGACAGGGTTGGTTGGTTATTGATTTTACGACACATCGACCGTTGTGTCATGTAGCGTCGCCAACCAACCGACAGGGCGGGCGGCCGACCAGCGTTACCCAGCGTTACCCAGCGTTCCCAACCAGAGTGATCGACCAATGTTACCCAGCGTCACCCAGCGTCACCCAGCGTCCCAGCCAGACGGGCTTGGCCGACCAGCGTTATCCAGCGTCACCCAACGTTCCCAGCCAGAGTGGTCGACCAGCGTTACCCATCGTTACCCAGCTTCCCAGCCAGAGTGGTCGGCCAGCGTTACCCATCGTTACCCAGCGTCCCCAGCCAGAGTGGTCGGCCACGTACCCAGCGTCCCCAACCAGACGGGGCGAACGGTCGACCAGCTTACCCAGCGTTACCCAGCGTTCCCCAGCCAGGTCCGGGTTACCCAGCGTCCCCAACCAGACAGGGGCGGCGGTTGACCAGCGTTACCCAGCGTTACCCAGCGTCCCCAACCAGACAGGCCGGGCGATACCGTGACCAGCGTTACCCAGCGTTACCCAGCGTCCCCAACCAGACGGGGCGAACGGTCGACCAGCGTTACCCAGCGTTACCCAGCGTCCCCAACCAGACGGGGCGAACGGCCGACCAGCGAGCCGACTGCGCCGAGCGGCGCCACCCAACTCGGCCGAGCTCTGCTGTCACTCGGCGTCACCCAGCGTCATCCAGCCTCACCCAGCGACACGCCACTTTACCCAGTCAACGGACATTCCCCAGCGTCACCCGGTGTTACTCAGCGTCACTCGGCGTTATCCACCCAATGCCACCCATCATCACCCTACGTTACCAAGAGTCACACAGCGTCATCCGGCGTTACCCAGGGTCGTCTAGCATCACCCACCGTCACCCGAAATAACCCAGCGTCACCCAGCATCACCCAGCGTCACCCGGTGTCGCCCACCATCACCCGGCATAACCAAGTGTCACCCACCATCACCCGACGTTGCCCAATGTCACCCAGCATCACCCATCGTCGTCCGGCGTTACCCAGTGACTGCTGCAGGATTGAGCGGCCAATCCGCCGCGGGTCGCGTGCCTCGGCGACGCCCGTGGATGTACGGCGAGCGCCGCCGCCCGGCGGGCCGACGACGTACCGCGCACCCACCAATTACCATGGGAATCTCCCACCGGTCGTGGGCGGCTGGCCGGTGTTGCACCAGAGCCGCCCGCTGCCTGCAGAGTGTGCCGACAGCCGGTGCACTGACGGCGCAGCGTGCACCGTGTGCGGCGGCTGGTTGGAGTCCAGCACCCCGGGCACGCACGAGACACACGAGTCGGGCGCCCTCGGCACACCCTTAATACGAGAGTCAGGCGCCCTCGACACACCCTTAACACAATAGTCACGTCCTCGGCACACCCTTCACACAAGAGTCAGGCGCCCTCGGCACACTCGTGACACTCAGCTGAGCGCCCTGGACAGGAATCGCGGACCCGGTCAGCGTGCCTGTCGGTGCCACGTAGCCGCACTGCAGCCTGATTGACAAATCGGGGCCAAGAAGTCGGTAGCAAGCCGAGCATGCGAACCTTCAAAGTCGTTAAGCGATGCGCTCGGACATGCGAAGTGTACAAGCGTGACCTGTGAGGTTATTCCTGCAGGAGCTGGGCGTTGTCTGAGCATTTGCTACGCAGATAACTTACGTCGATTGGCAAACCACACGCATGCGAATATTTATGTGGTAGTCTGCTGGATGTGCAAGTGAAGGGCCTGCACGTCGGAGTTCAACGGTGATGAAACTAGAGGCACAGCAACTCACTCCACCTTGGTCCATAAATTCCTGACGTGTTTCGCTGTATGGCCGGTAACCGAATGCACTCGCTAGCGGCAAATTATCAGCGCCGACAAGTCCAAAAGATGGCTGCAACATAGTTTCGCACATCGCATGTCGGTTTTTCAGGAAGTAGTGCTGTTCATTGCCAGTGGCTTTTCAGGAAACGGTGCTGACCGTTATCAGTTGCCGTTGCGCACCTTTCGTCTGAGTTGGTCCGCCCTACCGTCCGCCAGAAGCACGCGGTAGCCGAGCCGAGCCGGTGGCCGATCCGGTGGCCGAGCCGAGCCGGTGGCCGAGCCGGTGGCCGAGCCGGTGGCCGAGCCGGTGGCCGAGCCGGTGGCCGAGCCGGTGGCCGAGCCGGTGGCCGAGCCGGTGGCGGTGGCCGAGCCGGTGGCCGAGCCGGTGGCCGAGCCGGTGGCCGAGCCGGTGGCCGAGCCGGTGGCCGAGCCGGTGGCCGAGCCGGTGGCCGAGCCGGTGGACGAGCCGGTGGCCGAGCCGGTGGCCGAGCCGGTGGCCGAGCCGGTGGCCGAGCCGGTGGCCGAGCCGGTGGCCGAGCCGGTGGCCGAGCCGGTGGCCGAGCCGGTGGCCGAGCCGAGCCGAGTCGCGCGGAGTGGGCGATCAGCCTGACCGGTGTGACGTGCCTCACGATTGGTCACACGGCCGTCAGACGCATTCCTCACTGATCCAGGTCCGGCCAAGACTGATCCAGTCCGGCCAAGACTGATCCAGGTCCGGCCAAAACTGATCCAGTCTGGCCAAGACTGATCCAGGTCCGGGGAGGCCTGATCCAGGTTCGGCCAATACTGATTCAGATCCGGTCAGGTCTGATCCAGATCCTGCCAAGACTGATCCAGGTCCGGACAGGTCTGATCCAGGTATGGGCAGGTCTGATCTAGGCCTGGGCAGGTCTGATCTAGGCCTGGGCAGGTCTGATCCAAGTCCGGCCATAACTAATTCACAACCGGCCATGCCTGATTCCACAGCTCGGCCACAATTGATCCAGGTCACGGCTAAACCTGGCCTGGTTGGGGCTGGCACTGCTCGACCATGGGGCATCCATGACCGAATTTCAGTTTGAGGAAATTCCACTTCCACCGACGGCGGTTCCGGTTGGGCATTCGCGCTGACGCAAGGTGCTCAGCTGAAGGCCCCAGTCCGAGAAGATTATGACCATTCGTGTCTCATGTCGCACCGATACGAATCACGATTGGTCAACGTAGGATTGGCGAATTTGCGATTGGCTGCAAGTCGTTTGTCGGATTATGACTGAATGTTTTTTAATAGATAGTTAGATGTGCCCGTGAACTCACAGTTGTGGTAGCCACATGCCAATGCAGCATGCATAATAGTTCTTAGAGTAAGAATTTGGCAGGCACAATATTGCTACCGATAAAAGCCGTACAGTAATCGAAGAAGTTGATGAATGAATAGCCCAAAGCTCGCCAACAACGTTGATGTCGTTTCTATGGCAGGTCCATGACTGCCGATGGATAAGATATAGCTTTATTATTTTACCATGCGAAGTGGCTCGCGCATGGCTACGAAGTACAAACGTGGAGTGTTGTATAATTCATGCCACATATCATGTCATGTCATGAATATACGTGGATGTGTATTTATACATACATATAAATACATATATATATATATATATATATATATATATATATATATATATATATATATATATATATATATATATATATATATATATATATATATATATATATATATATATGTATATATATGTGCATAGATACATATATATGTATATATATGTATATGTATGTATATATGTATATATGTGTATATGTATATTGATGTATATATATATATATATATAATATAATATATATATATATATATATATATATATATATATATATATATATATGTATATGTATGTATATATATATATATATGTATATATACATATGAATATACAGAATATACCGATTAATATATACGGGTACAGGTAGTAGTAATAGGAATAATTTCTGCACTTCCCACAATCAATGCGTATTAGTGGTCTGAAATGTAAAGTAACTAACGATGTTGGGGAACACTGTGTACAATAGTTTGTATTGTCAATTTAACTAATAGTCATGCATCATAGATAGATCAATCAAACCCGAGTCATTGGCATGAAGGCAATTTTTCACTCGAAATATATTCATGGAGTAAATATCAGTCGAATGGCGAGCCGCGCCCAATTCCGTCGCAGTGGGCCCATGGGAGTCATTGACTAACGGTCTGTGACTCACCGCTCTCGACGACTGTCTGTACCGTGTGCCGGGCCCACATACAGCTCCAGACAACCTACCGACGACGGTCTGTAATGTGTGCCGGGCCCACATACAGCTCCAGACAACCTACCGACGACTGTCTGTACCGTGTGCCGGCCCACATACAGCTCCAGACAACCTACCGACGACTGTCTGTACCGTGTGCCGGGCCCACATACAGCTCCAGACAACCTACCGACGACTGTCTGTACCGTGAGCCGGCCCACATACAGCTCCAGACAACCTACCGACGACTGTCTGTACTGTGTGCCGGGCCCACATACAGCTCCAGACAACCTACCGACGACGGTCTGTACCGTGTGCCGGGCCCACATACAGCTCCAGACAACCTACCGACGACTGTCTGTACCGTGTGCCGGGCCCACATACAGCTCCAGACAACCTACCGACGACTGTCTGTACCGTGTGCCGGGCCCACATACAGCTCCAGACAACCTACCACAACCACCACTGGTGCCACACTCTACCCGGCCCACATACAGCTCCAGACAACCTACCGACGACTGTCTGTACCGTGTGCCGGGCCCACATACAGCTCCAGACAACCTACCGACGACTGTGTACCGTGCCGGCCCACATACAGCTCCAGACAACCTACCACGACCCACTGGTGCCACATACAGCTCCAGACAACCTTCCGACACGTCTGTACCCGGCCCACATACAGCTCCAGACAACCTACCGACGACTGTCTGTACCACAGTGTGCCGGGCCCACATACAGCTCCAGACAACCTACCGACGACTGTCTGTACCGTGAGCCGGGCCCACATACAGCTCCAGACAACCTACCGACGACTGTCTGTACTGTGAGCCGGGCCCACATACAGCTCCAGACAACCTACCACAACCACCACTGGCGCCACACTCTAACTTCTGGCGCCGGTGCCGATGGGCCTGATTGAATGGCTTCCCACTGATTAATGATGCGCATTGGTTGCACACAGCACGCTCCAACGTACCAATTATCGATTGGCTCATTCCAATTGCATCAGTGCTAAAGCCACAGTCGCGAGGGACACACAATTAGGTAAGTCAAGAGGTACAATCGAGAGGCACAGTCGAGAGGTACAGTTGAGAGGCACAGTCGAGAGGAACTCTCGAGATGTACAGTTGAGAGGTACATACGCCTACGTAAGTCAAGAGGTACGGTAGATGGGTGCAATCGAGAGGTATAGTCGAGAGGTACAGTCAAGAGGTACAGTCGAGAGGTACGGTCGAGAGGTACAGTCGAGTTTCATCATACTGTCCAGAGGTACTCGCACCTACGAAGCACCCCACCGACGTGAAAGTAAAAGGAGTAAATTTTCGTCCATAGCTAAAGGCGTCGTTTGGACAGGCCATTCGAGACTGCGGGACTGCAACGCCCCAAGGTTGAACAGCCAACTAACAGTAACCTGATTTCGGCACAAGACCATAGCACCATCGTCGAAACGTGCTTCGAGAGCGGTAATAAAACTGTTCAATGTTTCGCAATTCGGACGCTGAAAGCACGAATCCCGCCCCTTAAGCGGCCAGTCATATCATCTAATGGGCACGGCCGTCCGCTGTAAACTAATTCACGGCCGTTCTGCGGCCCCACTCTTCTGCAGGGCAGGGCCGGCCGGCGCGATCCACTACACCCACTGTGTATGTTGGATCGCAGCGGCATGACCGACTAATTGGCGAGTGGCAATGACCCTGATTCTGGCGCTTTGCGGCAGAATGTAGCAGCTAGCTAGGCTTCTGATCCAGAGGAGCATGCTGTCTGGCATCGGCAGTCTACTGATAATGGCTCGGTGTGTTTCATTGTGTCGGAATATCTTCCTTCAGTCTGGCATTGGCAGTGCAATTACAGCAGCTCTGGACGTTCAACTATGTCTGAACACATTATTTTACGGAATTCTTGCTACTTAGGAAATGACAAAGATAATTTCTCAACATTAGGTAACAGGCATTAATTAGTACCGGAATGCTGTTAGCATAATTGATGTTAGTTATAGTAGTGAAGATGCATTATTGTTTCATGGAAATATATATTGGTGGTAATTGAAAACAGTGGAGTGCATAATGCAAATCACTGGGGCAATACGGTGCGGAACACACGTGAAATATTGCCTTTGGTATGCCGGCAGAGGCAAGATGAAACGTGAATGAACCATGTACAGAAAAGAGAAGCAAATCGAGTAGCTCCTGCACCTCTACCTTGCAACTGCTTCCCATTCACAAATTCCCTATATGTGAGTTGCAGTTTGCATAGCTAGCACAAAGTGGATCGACATCCATTCATTTGTAATTCACTGGTTGCCCAAATACCGCATGTCTGAGCTGTTCTTCAAATCGCGCATAATTAGTACTTCGCCGAACAACACAACAATTTTCGAGGTTCATTCTTAGCCACACTGCTCAATAATGTCAGAAAAACCGCGATGTAGAAGATCATCACTGACTACAGTACTGGTGAATGCAAATTTTTTTCAACCAGTCTGCAAAAGCTGATATGATACTCTTGTAGCATTATTTCTCACTCACTCTTGCTTCGACGATGATGTTTTACCTTTCCGTGCTTTGACGAATATTCAAATTGAAAATGGATGAAATCTACGCTTGTAATTGCATGCGTAGATGCCGATAATAACTAAGTAAATGAAACTAATGAACATCGTATCCATGGATGGCACCACAACCAAGCGTGATAACAGTAAGTGTACTGTATCAGGTTAGCTAAGCATACATTAACGTTTTTGGCCCTTCATTCAAAATCGGAGGAAGAGTTTCGAGTGCATAGCAAGATAAATTTCTGTCGGAGACTTATGCATGGTGGCCTCTCAACAAAGTTGCTCAAACTCGAAGAAAACATATTTAGGTGCAAAGTACGAGAATCTCTATGCTGGATTTATAATTAGTGTATGCTTTTTCGAAGTTGCCGGTGGGATGTTTGTCTGTATATATGTTTCGAGTTTCGACACAGGTTGCTCCATAGCTGCAGAGCGATTCCGCTAACATTTGCACACCTTGTGTGTCTGTTCGGCGGACTAGCGGTGTCGGGCGGCATAGGCACGTGCCAAATATCCAGTGCCAACAATGAGTGCCGTGTCGAAATAACTAAGCCGGGATACAACGTTCGACAAGTTGCATGAGCCGAGATGTCCTGACAGTATGTACTTCACGGGGACCAGATTCACTGGGGAGAGGGGAGGGGTAGCTAGGTGTGGTGCTCCGTGTGAGTGTCGGGCGCGTGCATCTGTTTTGAGTGGGGCACCTGTGAGTTGAGATGGGCGCGTGCTATTGGCACACCATTCCTGAGCGAACAAATGCGGACAGACAAGCTTAGGTCTCTGTTATCTCCCCTGCTATGTCACGGACTAGCTGATGAATAGTGTGGACAGATAGTCACAGGTCTCCGTTATCTCCCCTGCTGTGTCGCGGACTAGTCGGTGAGTAATGCAGACAGAAAGTCGCAGGTCTCTGTTATCCATGGATCTGTCACGGACTAGCCAGCTAATGGTACGGGCAGGCAGCCATAGATCTCTGCTATCTTCCGTGCCCTATAACGGACAATCAGGTCAATAATACGGACGGACGGTCACCGGTCCTTGCTATCTGCCCTGCTATGTGTCGAGAGCATGCAACGAGTAAGAGGAGGCCCGCATTCAATACGTGAGAATAAACACTGATTCTTTATCACGCAATGCACTCCATTCAATGGAGCACAATCAAGACACGAGCGGGCCACCTACTTTGTCATGACCGAAGAGTACGCGTAGGAATTGCACAGAGTCCTTCAAGAGAAGTATTGTGATAAATGTTGACCTGACACGGGGTGGAAAATGAACTTTAAATGTTGCATTGCACCGCGAACCGCTGTTCAAAGTGGGTCGTCAGCAGAAAAACCGTCGGAAGCCCGAGCAAAGATTACGTACTTTTCAAGATCGGACATAAATTTGACTAAATAAGCTTTTATATATATATATCTGACTGAGTGAATGGATTAGAGTGCGAAACGCCGCAGCACAACACACTATTACGGTTTCAAAAGCGCGACGGTCGAAATGGGCCGATTCGCTCCGGCCACATTTTGTATTATGTGCACTGGTGTACACCAGGTCAGGTTGTTTACGCCGGTTTACGCTCGCTCGAGCCCCCGCTCTCATCAATGCCAGTAGAGGGCTCTGCTGAGAGTGCAGGACGGCCGAGGTCAGAGGCCGGTGTGTGCCTTCCCTGTCTCAGGCACAGGGCCGGCTGCCAAACTGTGAAAGGAAATTTGTGGACGGACCGAAACTGCTCTCTTTCTCTCTCTCTATCTATCTATCTATCTCTCTCCCTCCCTCTCTCCCTCTCTCTCTCTCTCTCTCTCTTTCCATCTCTCTCTTTCTCTCTCTCTCTCTATCTGTCTCTCCCTCTCTCTTTCTCTCTATCTCTATCTCTCTCGTTCTCTCTCTCTCTCTCTCTCTCTCTCTCTCTCTCTCTCTCTCTCTCTCTCTCTCTCTTCTCAGTTCGTGAAGACACTCAAACTTAATGCACGATGCCAAACTGTCGGCCACGCTATGCTACAGTCGTTAAGTCTCAAAGCCACCCTGTTTATTATATGCTGCATATGGTCTGTCTGCGCCAGGGACATTCGAGACTGCCAGACTCTGGGGTGTGTAGGTCACGTGGTGCATGACGTCACAAGGTCAACCGGTAGTAGCCGACGCGTATGGCGGACGCCCGCTTCGACCCGATGTACATTGTAAGCTGCCCTTGCAGAGGAAGCTCGCCGCAAACCCGTTTCTTTGAACATGGATTGAGGTACTTCAGGATGCATATCGCGATGAAGTTGGTAGATACCAGAATAAGAACAGCGGGTCTTGTTGCAAGTGGGAAAATCATAGCTTGAAATGTTGCATTGCACGGTGAAACTCTGTTGAAAGCTGGCCGTCACTCGAAAACTAGCTGCAAGCCTCATTCCTGAGCCAAATATTCAGCACAATTCACTACGAATGTCAATGGAAAAATTACACAATGTAAAATTCACGGAACACATCTGACGGATATGTATATATATATATATATATATATATATATATATATATATATATATATATTATACTGCGAAACGCTACAGTAAACAAGTCATTACGATTTCAAATCCGTGACGGTGGTGCTTATCCAGGCTCACCGGGCCTCTCAGACGAACTAGTGTACCATAAACAAGGGAGAGGACTCGATCGGGATCCATCTCGCCTGTAGTAGCCAATGCAGTTGTGGTTCTCCAATGCAGTTGTGGTTCTCCCCTTGCATTTCCTTCAGCTGCAAGCGAGCGACAGTTCCGCTCCTTGCCAGACTAGCATTAGCTAGGAACAGGTCACCGGTGACCGATAACAGGCCGCCGGTGGCCGTCAACAGGCCGTTGGTGGGTGACAACAGGCCGTCGGTGGGTGACAACAGGCCGCCAGTGGGTGACAACAGGCCTCCGGTGGCCGGCAACAGGCCGCCAGTGGCCGACAACAGGTCACCAGTGGCCAACAACAGGTCACCAGTGGCCAACAACAGGCCGCCGCTGGGTGACAATAGACCGCCGATGGGTAACAACAGCGGTGGCCGCTCGGTACAACTGGCCGTCGCGAGCGGCAGCGGCGGTGGCGGCCGCTCCGACATCTCCGCGGGCGGCGGTGGTGGTGGCGGCCGCTCCGAAAACTCCACGGGAGGCCGCTCCGACAACTCCGCGGGCGGCAGCGGCAGTGGAGGCCGCCTGGCCGACATCTCCAGCGTGGTGGGGACAACAGGCCGGCGAGTGTCAGAAGGACGGCACGGGCGGGCGCCGACATCTTCCGAGCGGCAGCGGCGGTGGAGGCCGCTCCGACATCTCCGCGGGCGGCAGCGGCCGGCCGCTCCGACATCTCCGCGGGCGGCAGCGGCAGTGGAGGCCGCTCCGACATCTCCACGGGTGGCGGCGGCCGCTCCGACATCTCCGCGGGCGGCAGCGGCGGTGGAGGCCGCTCCGACATCTCCGCGGGCGGCAGCGGCAGTAGAGGCCGCTCCGACATCTCCACGGGTGGCGGCGGCCGTCCGACATCTCCGCGGGCGGCAGCGGCAGTAGAGGCCGCTCCGACATCTCCGCGGGCGGCAGCGGCAGTGGAGGCCGCTCCGACATCTCCGCGGGTGGCGGCGGCGGTGGCCGCTCCGACAGCCGCTCGGCCGCGGCACTGCCCATCGCGCCGCGGGACGCCGTGGCGGCTCCAGAGCAGCGCGTTGCGTCAGCCGGCGCGCGGCGACAAACAGCCGCGCGGCTGCGTGCTGGCGCCGGACGCGCGGCCGCCTCCGGTGTCGGAGCTGCACCGATAAATCGGCCCTCTCCGCGGGACGGCCGGCCACAGTCGAGCCGTGCTCGCCGGCGCTGACCCGCACCGACCCGCACCGACCCGCACTGACCCGAGCCGGGCCGAGCCGACCCGGGCCCGCCGTCACAGAGGAGACGGTGACCCGCAGCGACCACCTCGGCATGGCGGTGACGCCAGATCCCGGGCCAGCGCATGCGCCTGCCGCGGTGAATAGGCGCCTGCAGGGTGCTCAATGGACGCCAGTCATCCGCTACGATGCGTTGCACATTGAAATAAAGACGGACGATGCGTAGCACTTTGAAATCAAGACGGATGAACACTTTCAAGTGGCAGAAGCAGTAACTAAAATAAACAAGATCGAGCTAGCCATTGACTGATTGAATGTCAGGGATAATCCATTCCAAACCGTCCGATGTCAGTTCAGATGCATAAGCAGACGATTGAACTGAGCTCTCGCTAGTGCAGCAAAATGTTCTGGTCGCACGAACTCGCATTGCAGTGCATTTCGATTTCCACAGGTAAAGTTCAGTTACCTTATTGCGTGGGAGTGGAACAGTAGTGTTTCGTCATGCTTAACGGGTGGCCGGCTGAGAGCCGACATGGCCTCCGCCCAGCCGACCCGCAGTGTGAGAATAGCCAATACCTAGACAACCTCACTGCCTAGACTACCTCACTGCCTAGACAACCTCACTGCCTAGACAACCTCACCGCCTAGACAACCTCACCGCCTAGACAACCTCACTGCCTATACAACCTCACTGCCTAGACAACCTCACTACCTAGACAACCTCATTACCTAGACAACCTCACTGCCTAGACAACCTCACTGCCTAGACAACCTCACTGCCTAGACAACCTCACTGCCTAGACAACCTCACTGCCTAGACAACCTCACTACCTAGACAACCTCACTGCCTAGACAACCGCACTGCCTAGACAACCTCACTGCCTAGACAACCTCACTGCCTATGCAACTTCACTGGCTAGACAACCTCACTTCCTAGACAACCTCACTTCCTAGACAACCTCACTGCCTAGACAACCTCACTGCCTAGACAATCTCACTGTCTAGACAACCCCACTGCCTAGACAACCTCACTGCCTAGACAACCTCACTACCTAGACAACCTCACTACCTAGACAACCTCACTACCTAGACAACCTCATTACCTAGACAACCTCACCACCTAGACAACCTCATTGCATAGGCGAGATAATTACCTATAAAACATCATTGCATAGACAACCTCACTGCATGGACAACCTTATTGCATAGACAACCTCATTGCATAGAAAATCGCATTGCATAGATACCCTCATTGCATAGACAACCTCATTGCATAGACAATCTCATTGCATAAATAACCTCATTGCATAGACAACCTGATTACCTAGACAACCTCATTACTTAGACAACCTCATTACATAGACAGCCTCATTACCCAGACAATCTCATTACTTAGACAACTCAGTAGACAAGTAGCGCCGATGAAGCGATCGCACCAAAGCGACCCCAAACCATGCTCATCAGTTGACCTTAGGTAATGTTTCAAGTTCACCAGATATTAGTTCATTTACTTCATCTATTAACAAGCTTTTACTAGTTTCACTTTCATAGTTGCTTTAAAAATAAATTCCATTATCTATTTTTCGCTTGCACAATTTTATTCCTTTGCTGGTACGATCTTAATAATATTTTTCGGTATCTTGGGTTTCTATTATTCAGCGTGGGCCCTATCAATGGAAAATGCATTTCCAGGCAATTCTGTGGCTACAGATATTTGCACCTTGGTATTTATTTTGAAATACCATTGGCGGTCGGTCGGAATCAGATGTCTCCTTCAGCAGGATACAGTTGCACCCAAAATTGACTTTCTCAAGTCATTTCGGAAGCTAAAAACGAAATCAAAGTGCCAACATTGGTGTGATTTCACGCAAATGACCGCTCAAATCAGGAGAATTAAGATCGCGGAATTGCAGATCGTTATCAACACATGCATACAAGAAGTTTCGAAAATGTTGATAACAAATCAAAACATTATGAAGGTACGATGTTTTGAACATGATACAAGTTGATCTGATCTCGTATCCTGTTACTGTATCTTGTTGGATCAAAGCTTGGTCTGAAAATGCCAAGAGCTTGAATAAACAAACGCACCAAATTTGAGTGCGCTGTGCTTATTTGATGCGTTTTTTGGTGGAAGACGACAGAGGAGTTACAGCCTGCCGCTCACCTCGCCCCTCGCCTGTCCTCGCATGTTGCAGCCAGATGCTTCAAACTTAGACGCTGTGTGACTCGCTTAGCAACCATGCAAACAGCAAAGACGTGTGCAAGTTGCATTTTCGTATTCGCAGCTTGACATTGCTACCCGTAGGTACATTGAGCTGGTAGTATAGTAGTGAAGGCGATGCAGCTGACAGGTAACACAGCCACCTAGATAGCACTCACTAACCGTGCTATGTACTTGGCAGCGTGTGATGCTGGTAGAAGTACTTTAATAACTATAGCCCCGTGCGATGATGCTAACTCGATTCCTAGATGTGTGGCATGGAGTGGTAGATTCTACACCTCCCTTGGAATCCCAAATACTTGTCGTCCGATTTCCTGGTGAGGCAACACCAGAAATAACAAATTATTGTTGCATAAATCCAAATACGTGTTCCACTTTTCCCAGTTTTGACCAGTGGACACGTTCCACGTTGTGGATTTTTGGTTGCGAAAAACTGTAATAATGGTAAACAAATGTAAACTGCAATGATAAATCGCACGCAGAATCGAAGTCCCCGAAACCAAACTCACAGTATCAGTATCTACCGCATAATTAGATACATATGCTTAAATCGTGCGAACGGATTTATAGCATTCTTGTGGTGCTGAGGTCACAAATGAAGAGTCAAGGGAACGGCGATACGAAAAACGGACGAGATAGCTTAGGCTGAATGTTTCTATACAGGTTTTTTAGGCGTTCCGCGTCATGAATGATGGGATAAAGACCTTTGCTGGTGGTATCTTACAAGTGTTTATGAATATGTGGCCTCCGAAAGGGTAAACAATCTTACATTGTGTAAGTGCAGCAGTCAACATTTCTTTCAAATCCTACAGTGTGGCTATTTGAATATATAGGAAAACTTTGTAAGATAGTTATAAATCAAATCGGCGGAAATATCATACTCAGGGTTCGCTGTGATCAGATGGTCTGCCAGGTGTAAAAGCTAGAGGACGGGGAGACACATTCAGTGTTATATGCATGTCAATATCCCATGTATTGCATGCATGCCAATATCCCTTTTCTAAAATGCTGAATCTTGCGTTTTTCTGGATTGTTTCACCTCTCCTTCTAAAGGCGCAGCAGCTTGTACGATGGCCAAGCTAGCAGTAATTGGTCTGAATACTATTCACCTTCAGTTCAATCTAAAAAACAGTCTTGACTGCTACAGAGGTCCCGAGCCTCCGGTCCGCAATATTGATCACTACGGAGAGGGCCCGCGCCTCCATCACGCCATCTCTCGTCAACCCTCGTCAACTCGAATGACCTGCCTAGTAGTTATATATACCAGGGACGAATCCATGAATTTTCATACAGGAACATTCGGCTGGAAGGGGCCATTTTCCGAAGGGGCGATACTGAAATATCCCTGGAGGGCACTTCGGCGCCTTTGGTTGAACACTTGTTGAGCGAGGCGGAGATGTTCTTATGGATACTGAATTAGTGCCTTTTTCAAGGCGGCTATTCTAGCTCTTCGGTCACAGGGTCGCCACCTTTCCATGACGGGGAGCTCCTGCCCACAGTGCCCTCCCCCGGATACGCCACTGGTATATACTTGGCCGTTACAGCAAGCGCGGTACCCCTATCAACAATAAGCGGTCCGCTTGGCATCACTGAACATCCTGATCTTTTCGAGCCTCGGGTGGAGGCTTTTGGCCGACTAATGGTTGTATGGTTGGAAAAAGGCTGATTAATGATTGGACTATTTCCTGTTGTTTGGAACTCAACAGGAATAACAGTGCCGTCACTCACAGTTAACCCCCCCCCCATGCAGCATCGGATGTGAACTAAGATTGAAGAGACTCGGTAGACTTCTATGCAAAAGATTCAATGGCAGACAGCCGAGCATCGTTGAGCTCCTCATCTGTGACGTCACGATTTTGTCAGCCAATCACAAAGTAAGGAGTCCGTGCGCGAGATTTTACTTGTCTCAGGCATATCAACATTACAAAAGTGTATGAATGCCTATCGTCTTTAGAAGAAGCAAAATACCCCTGAAGCTTCCACCAGCAGTAAATATATTGTGGACACCACTGGCACTAGCTCCATCGCGAAGTCCACTGGCACCAACTCCATTACGAACCCCACTGGTACTATGTCCATTGCTAACTGCACTAGCCCCGAACCCCATGGCGGACATTGCAGACATTGAAAGAATGCAGCAGTCGCGATTAAATCCATTGTTATCCAATGATGCATCAAGCCGCTCCAGTCACTAAAAGCATCGGAGTTTGATTCCGGGAAGAACACTTCAGAACGAAAATAATCTGATGGACATGTATTCACGAACATTGATTGATAGGCATTGATTAATCCATATGGACTTCTTTTAATAGACTTTATTTGGTATATATATATGCATCAACGCCATTCAGCAATGGCGTCGATGCAATGTAATAGCAATGTGACGCCATTGCTGAATGACATGACAGCACCTAACGCGAAATCAGGCATCGGTAGGCAGAGAGACCATATATGGTTCCCCTTTTATATCCGCGAAGCGTTGAAATCCAGAGAGAAACCCCGAATCTCAATCATATTTGGATTGGAGTGGTCATTAGTGGTTGCCCGTCTTATGCCAACTATGCTGCCAGGGGCAATTTTCAGCATGGCAGCTCGCCGTCACTCGCGCGGTGGTGAGGGTCCAGCATTCGTCCATGGTCATGGTCTAACATGGTGAGGGTCCAACATGGTGAGGGTCCAACATTCGCCGCACGCTCTGAGGCCCGATGGGAAGCGCCGCCGTCGCCGTCGTGAGCAAAACGGGTCTGCTTATTGAGAATGTCAGCGACAAAAATGTAGCGCTCATCCTGCTCCATCAGCTGGCCGCCAGGGCACATAAAGACATAAAGACAAAGACATAAAAGATTAGTGCAACTATGGGCCACAAGGGCCCTTCTTGGTTGCACTCTGTACACTGAACCAGATGTCCACCAAATCTGTGAATCAGCCCTCCCTGTAATACAGAAAAGCAAGCCCTCTATTCTTATAATGATTGTCTATGCTGTTTTAAAGATGTTCAATGTGCTGCTACTGACAATGTTTTCTGGCAGCTGGTTCCAGTGTTCTACTACCCTGTTGGTGAAGAAAGTCTGCCTTAACCTTGTTCTGCTGTGGTTAACTTTAATTTTGAATTTATGACCTATAATTGCATCATTTCTGTTCAATTCAAACATTTCCCCAAGATATCCCCTCTCCAGACCATGGACAAATTTAAACACCTCGATGAGATCTCCTCTCAGCCTTCTATATCTAAGTGAAAACATATTCAATTACTTCAATCTTTCCTCATATGCCAGGTTGCTTATGCCTGTGTGTGATTGTGGTTTTAGGGCGCATCGACCATGGTTGGTCATTTAGCGCCCATAGGTTGCTTATGCCATTAACCATTTTTGTAGCCCTCTTTTGTACTCTCTCTAAAAGCCAACAATCTTTTTCATAGCTAGGAGACCAAGCTTGGACCAAGCAACATATCTGATGTTGCTGGCTGCCAAGCTAAAGAACTTGGGTAAACAATTCTCAAACTAGGTATGTACATGTGTAGGTACATAACTACATACCTTCCTACCCACCCACCCACCTACTTACCTACATAAAGAAGACTACTAATCCTGGGAAGTTTCCCTAAGATATAGCTAACAAACCCAAAATATTTCCCAACCAGAAGCATACTACAATCAAAAGAATACACAACAGAACTAAACTCAGATGCACTACACACATGGGCAGGAACGCTTAATGCAGTGCTCCGTCAGCTGGCTGCCAGGGCACATGCAGTGCTCCGTCAGCTGGCTGCCAGGGCACATGCAGTGCTCCGTCAGCTGGATGCCAGTGAACATGCATACTGACTGCTATCTCTTGCAGCAGATCACCTTGAGATATTTATGTCGCCAATGTGACAGACACTTCCCTAATGGAGGAGCACAATGATGAAAGTGACCATGCGAAGCCAAACAGTGGTCAAGAGCCAGCACACTGACCGTGTGAAGCCAAACAGTGGTCAGGTGCCAGAAAATTAGCATGCGAAAACTGCAAGGTTGGGACAGTGTCTGCCTGTCTGTAGCCTACCCGTAGACCAATGCCTACTGCCTGTAGCCTGACCTGATGGCCAGGTCGGGGTCTGTTGCCAGTCGTGGCCTGGGGTGTACGGAAGAATCGGCCGGCGAACTCTATCGGAGAGCTCTACCATCCACCATCAATGCGCAACAGAGCGCTGAGCGAACTTCGATCTGGTCAGAGGGTAGAGAGATGACCCTGACTGGGTCAGGACCCGGTCAGAGGGGCGGACCCCGACGTCAGAGGAGCAACCCCGACTGGGTCAGACAGCGGACCCCGACTGGTTCAGGAGAGCAGACCCCGACTGGGTCAGAGGAGCGGATCCCGACTATGTTAGAGGAGCGGACCTGACTGGGTCAGAGGGTCGGACCCCGACTAGATCAGAGGAGCAAATCCCGACTGGGTCAGACAAGGGACCCCGACTGGTTCAGGAGAGCGGACCCCGACTGGTGGACCCCGACTGGTTGAGAGTCGGACCCCGACCTGTCAGAAGGGCGGACCCCGAACCGGTCAGAAGGCCGGACCCCGACTGGGTCAGAGGGGCGGACCCCGACCCGGTCAGAGAAGCGGACCCCGACTGGGTCAGGAGAGCAGACCCCGACTGGGTAAGGAGGGGCGGATCCCGACTGTGTTAGAGGAGCGGACCCTGACTGGGTCAGAGGGTCGGACCCCGACCCGGTCAGAGGGGTGGGCGCCGACTGGGTCAGAAGAGTGGACCCCGACTCGGTCGAGTCTGGCTGCGGTGCCGCGCCACTCCAGCCGTGAGAGAAGCGCGGGCGAGCCCGACCCGCCTCGGGCTGGGAGAGGATCGAAAGCTGGATCCGATCCGCTGGGAGAGGATCGAAGGCTGCCGACGGCAAAGCTGCCGACCGCGCCGGCGGTGCAACGATGCCGTAACACGAGCCACATTCCGGCCCGGGTCGGGCCCGACGCGGCCCAGGTCACGGCTGAATGACGTGAGGTGCGAGACCTCGTGACCTGGCTGTGCAGTGGGACACGGCCCGCTCCCAGGGCGCGACTCTCTAAGTGGCAAACATGTGAAGCTCCCGCTGTTTTGATGGCCTCCGAGAATGTCGAGGTGTGCTCATTTGACGGGCGCACTGGCACTGTTAGTCAACTCGGTTGGCAAACCCAGAGGAGAATCGGATATCTTCATATATCAAAGCGCAATCGGCTCATCTCGTGTATGTGTTACTGAGATGGTGCTGATGTACGACCTAGTAACTTCAGCTCACATCTGACAAAATATAGTGGAGAAATAAAACGCTTTTACATGACCAATGGAATCGGAATTACTTCAAATGCGAAGAGGTACTGTAGTGTACGCATTGATGTACGTAACTGGAATTACATATGCGTTATTAGAGAGATATTCGTGCACATGGCATACAAATACAACACGAGTAAAAATGGATCGAAAAATTTGTTCCATTCCCTTCGCCAAAATAGCAGGTGCATTTTGCACCATTAAAGGCGTTATACTTCATACATTTTATATCCTGTCATCACAAGCAATCCAGGAATGTCATGCTAATATTGCAAATGGCTGCAATGTCTGGATTTACTTGATAACAATTTTTACCTGTGCTAACACCTAGAAATATACAATTGATTTTTTCGAGACCTGACGCGCATGAAGTTTTGCTCCCGCTTCCTACACATGAATACTTCGGCAATCAGCGCACTTCATCTCTAACAGGCCAAAAATCGTGTGTATTAATTAACATGATTCATTTTTATTTCATTAAACACACAAGGAGACAAACAAAGCCGAAATACAATCATCCCGTGCGCTGGTCTGGATGGCATGCTAGCATGCAGTGCTGCAGCCAGGTGGGCGCCGGCGACCCACCTCCCTTACTAATCAAAAGTACACCAGGTGAAACAAGACATTTGTCATTTCACCCTTAAAAACAAAACTTTTAGGCACCTGAAAGAGGCTCTGTTTCATGCCATTTTCCCTTCTCGCTTAAAAAGTCTTGGCTACGCCCCTGAAAAGGTGCAGTGAGGGGAGGATTGTACCTCCTCCCCGAGGTTCGGAAATTGAGTGATCCGACTATGTAGTCGGAAATGACATTAAATAGCCACACAGTAGATATACGTGGTTGAGAAGGACCTCTTCCAACATTTCAAGGGATCATGCCAGGAGGAGAGTTCGAATAGGAGTTGACTTATGGGAGCCTTGTGGCAACTGAGGAAACGAATTTCGTCCAACCTCATGGAATTCAACCTAATATTATAATTATATCGCATGTGACAGAAAATAGTTGGTTTATAAATGGAATAAGCAATTTGAGGGCACATGAAGTGAGAACTTTCGCTTTGCAAGATTGCTTTCCTGCATATATGCCAAGCTAGTACATTTTATGTCTGGCCAACTGCACACTTCAAATATCCACACTTTGCAAACGCTATGATAAGCATATCTTGCAACTACCTATAGGCGGATCCAAGTACAAAAGGAGCGGGAAGTGGTAGGGAACTACAGAATAATGAGCCATTAATGACATTTGCTGTGCTGCCACTTGTGGTCCAATTTTAGCATCAAGTAGCTTAAGAAAGTAAGAATTTGCTTTAATGTCCGATGACATACACCTTTTAAGAAGACGGCTGAAGTACGAAACAGCTTTCGTTAGACAGGCAGTCACGAACTGTACAAGATAAGAAAAATACAAGGTGAGAAGACCAGGCGGCGGTTTAACTGATTTCCATCTCTATTTCTCTGTTCACACACAACACTGGTACTGCTGATCCCGACATTGTCCCATTCCATCATGTCACGCATGGTTTCAATTCCATAGCATTCTCACCAGCAGACGTTAGCTGGCATTACTCAATACTCCTAAATCATCCTTGGTTTGTCATCCTCTTCGGTTCGCTAACGGTTTCCTCGTCTCTGGCTGTGTGCCATAAAAATAAAGATGAAATGCCTGACAAGGAGTCGGTTTTCCGCGCAGTGTTTTTCTTCTTCTCGATGACGGCTCTCACGGGGTTGTGCGGCTTATGTGTTGTGAGCCATTCCCACGGGCGTGCACGGGAAAGTGCTCAGCCGATGGCTGGCGGTGCGTTCATGCCGGTGCGCGGAGCATACACGCTGATTGGCCAGATTGACGTACTGATCTGTCGGCATGTCGCACTCATCGCCCAGACTGGCGCACTGGTCGGCCAGACTGGCGCACTGGTCGGCCAGACTGGCGCACTGGTCGGCCAGACTGGCGCACTGGTCGGCCAGACTGGCGCACTGGTCGGCCAGACTGGCGCACTGGTCGGCCAGACTGGCGCACTGGTCGGCCAGACTGGCGCACTTGTCGGCCAGACTGGCGCACTGGTCGGACAAATTATTTAGAATATACTAATGCAGCTGGATTTGTGGCATCATCATAGTCAATGTGTAAGTGCGCTACACAAAACTTGCACGCCCCATTATCTTCGCTGAATCACTCAGTACAAACTAACCAAGAAATGAAGAGAACGATGCTCATAGGATGGAATAGAACACTAAGGTCCTAATCCAATACATGAATGCAATTCAAAGAACCCAATGGATTAAAGGAATGAAGAAAAGCAAGATGCGGCTGTACCCAGAAAGGCGGGCAGGTCTGCAGCCTCAGTCGCCTGGGAAGCGCCGGTACTTTTACTGGCCTCACGTCCACTGTACACCACCTCCACATACCACTACCGGCGGACAACAGCGAGTCCCAGCGGAGTTCTCCGAACCGGCGCCGCCGCCACTGCCGCACCACGTCTGCACCGGCGATCAGCTGGAGACCGCGCTGCTCACCAGATCAGCTGGTGGCCACACTGCTCACCAGATCAGCTGGTGGCCGCACTGCTCACCAGATCAGCTGGTGGCCGCACTGCTCACCAGATCAGCTGGTGGCCGCACTGCTCACCAGATCAGCTGATGGCCGCACTGCTCACCAGATCAGCTGGTGGCCGCACTGCTCACCAGATCAGCTGATGGCCGCACTGCTCACCAGATCAGCTGGTGGCCGCACTGCTCACCAGATCAGCTGGTGGCCGCACTGCTCACCAGATCAGCTGGTGGCCGCACTGCTCACCAGATCAGCTGGTGACCGCACTGCTCACCAGATCAGCTGGTGGCCGCACTGCTCACCAGATTAGCTGGTGGCCACACCGCTCACCAGATCAGCTGGTGGCCACACCGCTCACCAGATCAGCTGGTGACCTCACTGCTCACCAGACCAGCTGGTGGCCGCACTGCTCACCAGATCAGCTGGTAGTCACACTGCTCACCAGATCAGCTGGTGGCCGCACTGCTCACCAGATCAGCTGGTGGCCGCACTGCTCACCAGATCAGCTGGTGGCCGCACTGCTCACCAGACCAGCTGGTGGCCGCACTGCTCACCAGATCAGCTGGTGGCCGCACTGCTCACCAGATCAGCTGGTGGCCGCACTGCTCACCAGATCAGCTGGTGGCCGCACTGCTCACCAGATCGGCAGGTCGGCACCCTGGTCTCCACTCAGGGCCATCGAGATAGAGCGGCGTTTCTCTGCCGTAGATGCTGTCACAGCCGTTCCGCCGTAGGTACGGCGATCACGTGGCAGCCGTCCGGTGGCCGCCTTCCGCGCGGTTTTGCGCCACCAGCTGTGGTACGCCTGCGGCCGTGGTGTGGCAGATTCTGACCGGAAGTGTGCGGGCCCGACGTGTGTATGTGGAGCGGAGACGGATCAAGAGGATGTCGCATTGCCCCGACCCTAAACAAAACAAGTAGCTCGCTGTATCGGTATGACGTGGCGCTGGCCGAAGCAAACAGCCTTCGCGCACGTTTTCAACAACACAACACCAATTGCCATACCTACTGAGGTGCAGACGGTGAGCGCGCCCGGCAAAGGTAGCCGCACCGGGAATATGGCGAGCAGCCGGCGTTTGCATTGCAAATTGGATCACTCACCATGGCTGGGTCCGATCAGAAGCCCGACCGCCGCAGCGGCCAGGCAGAGCGCGGCGCACGTGCGGCGCATGGCGCCACGGGTCACTCTGTGTGGAACTGCTCTCTGCTAGATTAGGTCACTCTGTGTAGAACTGGTCCGGACCAGGCACGGGCACCGCTGGCGCCGGGCGGCAGCGCACACTCCGGGCGGCAGCTGAGTGCCGACTGCGGCTCGCCACCGCCACTGGAGGCCGACCGCTGCCCGCCCGCCGCCCGCCGCCCACCGCCCGCCGCCCGCCGCCCGCCGCCCGCCGCCGCTCACCGCCGTAACCGGGCCGACCGGCCGCCGGGTCGGCCGGTCGGCCGGCACGTGCTGCCCGGACAGCTGCGTCACAGCTGGGTCTGAGACGACTCCGTCATGGGTGGGTGGGTCTGAGACAGCTCTGTCAGGGGTGGGTCTGAGACGCTCTCAGGGTAGGGGGTCTGAGACGGCTCCGTCAGGGGTGGGTCTGAGACGGCTCCGTCAGGGGTGGGTCTGAGACGCTCGTCAGCTGTCAGGGTGGGTGGGTCTGAGACAGCTCCGTCAGGGGTGGGTCTGAGACGGCTCCGTCAGGGGTGGGTCTGAGACAGCTCCGTCATGGGTGGGTCTGAGACAGCTCCGTCAGGGGTGGGTCTGAGACGGCTCCGTCAGGGGTGGGTCTGAGACGGCTCTGTCAGGGGTGGGTCTGAGACGGCTCCGTCAGGGGTGGGTCTGAGACGGCTCCGTCAGGGGTGGGTCTGAGACGGCTCCGTCATGGGTGGGTCTGAGACAGCTCCGTCATGGGTGGGTCTGAGACAGCTCCGTCATGAGTGGGTCTGAGACGGCTCTGTCAGGGGTGGGTGGGTCTGAGACGGCTCTGTCAGGGGTGGGTCTGAGACGGCTCTGTCAGGGGTGGGTCTGAGATAGCTCCGTCAGGGGTGGGTCTGAGACGGCTCCGTCAGGGGTGGGTGGGTCTGAGACAGGGTGGGTCTGAGACAGCTCTGTCAGGGGTGGGTCTGAGACGGCTCCGTCAGGGGTGGGTCTGAGACGGCTCCGTCAGGGGTGGGTCTGAGACGGCTCCGTCAGGGTGGGTCTGAGACGGCTCCGTCAGGGGTGGGTCTGAGACGGCTCTGTCAGGGGTGGGTGGGTGGGTCTGAGACGGCTCCGTCAGGGTGGGTCTGAGACGGCTCCGTCAGGGGTGGGTCTGAGACGGCTCCGTCAGGGGTGGGTCTGAGATGGCTCCGTCAGGGGTGGGTTTGAGACGGCTCCGTCAGAGCTGGATCTGAGACAGCTCCATCAGGAGAGGGTCCGAGACAGCTCGATAATGCATGGGTCCTAGATGACACCGTAGGAAGTGGATCATTTGGCCCCGGGGTGAAAACTATTGAGCTAGTCCTAAATACCTACCTGTTGTCGTGGCATGTGGTGCTGTGATCTGATCGTTGTGACATGTGGTGCGGTGATCTGACTGTCGTTGCGTGTGGTGTTGTAATCTGATCAGGCCTTCGAACAGGTACGATATTTAAGTTAAATTGTGTGCCGCTATACTCGTACGACCCTATGCTACACTGTGGTACTTAGTTTAAATTGTATGTAAAACAATATTGGGATATGGGCCGGTTAAATTACTGATACGCTTTCAAGGAATTTTTCCATCAGCCTGACCTGAAGGATCACTGCTAAACTGAAAGCAGCACAATTTGCATAATTGAATATCTTCATGGCGGCCATGTACTGTTATTTGCCCGTGCAGAGCATACTTTAGCTATATTACATTGCATTATGCTTCAATTAAGCGCAAAATGGCAGGATTATTGAATCAATGTCTGGCAGTCAGATGGGCAAGGTGGGGATAAGTGTCAATCATTCTTTGGTTCATGGGATGGACAGGCTATAGGCATGTGCTAATCACCGTATCACGCTGTCAGATCTGCAGACTGGCGAGGTGGTGAGTCGATCACCCTCTGGCCGTCAGATGGACAGACTGGCGAGATGGTGAGTCGATCACCCTCTGGCCGTCAGATGGACAGACTGGCGAGATGGTGAGTCGATCACCCTCTGGCCGTCAGATGGACAGACTGGCGAGATGGTGAGTCGATCACCCTCTGGCCGTCAGATGGACAGACTGGCGAGATGGTGAGTCGATCACCCTCTGGCCGTCAGATGGACAGACTGGCGAGATGGTGAGTCGATCACCCTCTGGCCGTCAGATGGACAGACTGGCGAGATGGTGAGTCGATCACCCTCTGGCCGTCAGATGGACAGACTGGCGAGATGGTGAGTCGATCACCCTCTGGCCGTCAGATGGACAGACTGGCGAGATGGTGAGTCGATCACCCTCTGGCCGTCAGATGGACAGACTGGCGAGATGGTGAGTCGATCACCCTCTGGCCGTCAGATGGACAGACTGGCGAGATGGTGAGTCGATCACCCTCTGGCCGTCAGATGGGCAGACTGGCGAGATGGTGAGTCGATCACCCTCTGGCCGTCAGATGGACAGACTGGCGAGATGGTGAGTCGATCACCCTCTGGCCGTCAGATGGACAGACTGGCGAGATGGTGAGTCGATCACCCTCTGGCCGTCAGATGGACAGACTGGCGAGATGGTGAGTCGATCACCCTCTGGCCGTCAGATGGACAGACTGGCGAGATGGTGAGTCGATCACCCTCTGGCCGTCAGATGGCAGACTGGCGAGATGGTGAGTCGATCACCCTCTGGCCGTCAGATGGACAGACTGGCGAGATGGTGAGTCGATCACCCTCTGGCCGTCAGATGGACAGACTGGCGAGTGGTGAGTCGATCACCCTCTGGCCGTCAGATGGCAGACTGGCGAGATGGTGAGTCGATCACCCTCTGGCCGTCAGATGGACAGACTGGCGAGATGGTGAGTCGATCACCCTCTGGCCGTCAGATGACAGACTGGCAGATGGTGAGTCGATCACCCTCTGGCCGTCAGATGGGCGACTGGCGAATGGTGAGTCGATCACCCTCTGGCCGTCAGATGGACAGACTGCGTGGTGAGCACCCTCGCTGAACCCTCTGGCGTGAGAGTGAGTTAATTACACCTTAGCCTTGAGATGGGCAGTATAGTGAAATGTACTGTCTAGCTGACCGTGATAATGAACACAAATACCCTAAAGACAAGCCCACAGTATGACAAATCCACATTGAACTGTTTGCTATAATTCCGTTTTCAGAAGTTGATGTTGCCGAACTTCCCGGAAATTTTCGCGCACCAGCATTTAACTTGTATCGCAGGATAATTCCCATATATTGGACTTTCAAGAACCCAAAACAAAGGCCGCTCATGAATTTGCATGATGGAATATTCTATTGAAGTTTGTCAGGTCAGCTCTGGCCTTTATGAGTCCAGATGATGAAGCAGATGGAGAAAATAATATGATGAAGGGATAAAAATGACTGATTGCGTGTGGATGGGCACGATGAGTGGATCAGGTATGATGATATGATGAGTGGATGAGGTATACTATGGTACACAGATTAGATGGACTGTCGCGATATGATAGCCTACACCTGATACAGCGTCTCTGTGCCATTGCCAACCACAGCTGCAGCTGGCAGCTGCAGCTGGTGCAGTGTCTATGTGCCATTGCCACCTAGCTGGCAGCTGCAGCTGGTGCAGTGTCTATGTGCCATTGCCACCCACAGCTGGCAGCTGCAGCTGGTGTAGCATCTCTGTGCCATTGCCACCCACAGCTGGCAGCTGCAGCTGGTGTAGTGTATATGTGCCATTGCCACCCACAGCTGGCAGCTGCAGCTGGTGTAGTGTCTATGTGCCATTGCCACCCACAGCTGGCAGCTGCAGCTGGTGCAGTGTCCCTGTACCATTGCCACCGAAGCTCAGGATGGGCGGACATTCGTCAGCTAGGGCTTGTGAGTAGGCTAGAGTAGTTGAGGTCCTGAGGTTGTGGTGGCTGTGCGATGACTATGTGTACCATTGTGTATAATTGTGCATTATGCTACATGGTGCACAACCTGGTATGGTGCACAACCTGATAGCTTTTCCGTCGCCCACTATCTGTATCGTCACATTGCACTGTGTGCACAACCGAGTAGACTTGCCATAGCCCACTATCTGTCAACGCACTGTACTGTGTGTACAATCTGGTTGTGCACGTCGCAAGCGTCGCAAGTGCCAAAATCTCACTCGACATCCCGCCCATTGTGTTAACTGTACAACTCAACTTCACTCACCCTTATTTCCTTCTCACCACTCAATGCATTGCACCGTGTGCACAACCGGGCAGACTTGCCATCGTTCACTCTGTGTCGTCACATACCGTGTCTCGCAATACGCAGAAGCATGCAGTACATGGTCTAGCTCCTCGGTACCACGCCGTCCATGTTTATTGCACCTGTTCACGGCTCGAGGCAGAACAATGGGCACTTTTTACACCTATCTACGCGTAGACACACAGCACACTTCACTTTTTATTCACCCCGCCGTCCATTAAACGAACGGAACTGTTATTGCCCTGCAAGCCAACACCGTCAAGCAGCACGGTGTTCTGAAGTGAACCGCAGTGACAAGAGAACATCATTGTGTCGTTTGAGGCCGACGTGACCGCCGGGGTGGGATTCACAAAACCTACGCTACCAGGGCGCTGACCAATTACAGAAGCTGGGGTCGATGTCAGACATCGTGACGTCAAACTACTTGAAACTGACGAATCAGAGGCGTTCTAAATGAGGTCAATGAACAGGCACTGGCGCGTGGCAACCGACAAATCACAAGGACCGTGTCATATGGATTTTAAAAATTTGTTTATTCCGAGTTGTTGCCGGGGTGGCTTTAGGAACCCGGGTTCTATTGCTAAGCAGAGCTTGTTGCGTGAACCCTGGCCCCACCACCCGATCCATGAATTCCAGTTCAACGGTATAATTTTGATCGAAAGCTTAACGTGCCGCCAATGAACCGACATGACCGCCTGGCAGCTCGTCCCCGACCTTATCGGGCCAGCTGCCAACTGACACTCCTGGCCGAGGCCAAATGCGAGCGCGCGAAGCGACTCGAACCCTGTGTCGCCAGGACGGGAGACAAGTGCAGGCCAGCGCTCCAACCAACTGAGATACCGGGCCTTTCATGGAACACGTTACATGCCAATTTATTCAAGCGAGTGTGTGCGGTCAAGGTGCAGGCAAGCGAACATTTACTTTGTATGAAATCTGTGGGTGCTGAAGGCGGGGGCTGGGTTGGGGACGTCTCCCTGATGTCTAACTGGTTTTAATTTTACTTTACTCTTCCACAAAATAGTCTGTAGTTTGGGTGTGGGTGGGGTGATTTGAGAGTGGCGAGTTGATTTTGCCAGGGTGCCGGCTTCAGCCTACTCTTATCGAAGAGGACCGAGGGATCTTTACCGTGCGAACAATAATTTTCCACACCGCCTCTCATGCCGGCTGCCGCGTGTTAATTGTTAGTAGCTGGTTAGTCTAAGCATTGCCGTGCAAGGTTACCAGTTTGGTTAGTAGTGTTCGACAATTCGACTTTTCTACGTCTGCTGTTCCTCTGGGTAGCCATTTACGTTATGAGTCGGAAGGCAAATTGTCTCATCTACGTCCGATGGCTCCACTGGGTAGCCGTTTTACGTCATGCTACTTTTTTGTTTGTTTTAGTTTTTATGCTTTCCTAAAACAAATCGGCTCATCTACGTCCGACGGCACCGCTAGGTAGCCAATTATTCCTGACTGGGATGCAAATCGGCTCATGTACGTCCGACGTCATGCGGGGATGTCTGCTTACGTGTTTCCTACGCGTGTTTCGCGTATATTGCGAGCTGATGCGAGCGTTATGTGCGAGGCCGCACTACACCCCGGAAGTGTTCTGTCGTGGTGGTCAAGTTATGTCTAAATAATTCAAATGTGAACGTGATGGGATTTTGACCTTGCCGAAATACAATGAAGTGATGACGATCCCGTGGGACGGATGGGCGCTACATGCCCAAAGTAGTCGATGCGTCCTAAGGCCTTAATAACTAACTAACTAACTAACGATCCCGAGACGGGATGGAAATCGGTTTACATGAAAAAGAGCCTTTTTTTACTAAGCGCTTCAACTAACCGCGATACAATTGTGTATTCACGTCCGAAGCCCTGGGGGGTAAGACTGGCTGGACGAAGCCGAAGCCCTGGACTGGCTCTTCGGTAGCGTGACTGCTTACCCGTCAATTACCACACCCCTCCGCGGTTGCGCGCCTTTGCCTGCCTGTGAATAACCACACCCCTCCGCGGTTGCGCGCCTTTGCCTGCCCGTCAATAATCACACGCCTCCGTGGGTTGTGGCTGGGTGACTCCCTTCAGTTGTGACCCAGAAATGCCGGCTCGTCGGCCAGACTGTTGCCGGCTGCGCGCGAGCGCCCGCTCTCGCCTGCACGCTCAGTGTGACTGCACAATTCCAGCTGTGACGTCACCGACTGACACCCGGCCCCGCCACGGCGGGCTGGGTTCGCGCGCGATGAGTACGGCGCAGTGCGTGGCGCTGAGCGGCACGAGGGTGCCTCGAGGTCAGCGTGTCGGCCGGCAACTGTCGCAGGCCAGGCGGAGGTCAGATGGCAGCCAGATACCTGACCGGCGAGGCGGGGAGAGCGGTCGGACGACTCTGGGGAATAGTAGGCACAGGTAACGGGAGAGGAAAAACATCCGGCAGGCGGGGCCACGACTGCAGACAGAAACAGCGACGAAAGAACAGTGGACGGGAGCACAACACGAAACTGACAATGGACGAAAGCGAGATGAGAAAGAGAGAGAGAGAGAGAGAAAGAGAGATAGAGAAAGAGAGGGAGAGAGAGAGAGAAAGAGAGAAAGAAAGCGAGAGATAGAGAGAGAGACGTAGAGAGAGAGGTAGATGGAGAGGGAGCATGAAGAAAGGTGTAGAAAGGTTCTGTCATTTTCACAAAATTACCTGGAGCGAGAACAGGCGCTGGGTATGTATAAATTGTTCAAGTTAGAGGGTGTGGTTTCGTTTCGATGTACAAACATATATATATATATATATATATATATATATATATATATATATATATATATATATATATATATATATATATATATATATATATATATATATATATATATATATATATATATATATATATATATATGCATATATATATATATATATATAGAGAGAGAGAGAGAGAGAGAGAGAGAGAGAGAGAGCGAGAGAGAGAGGGAGACGTATAGAGAGAAAGACAGAGGTAGAGAGAGAGGTAGATAGAGAAGGGGCATGAAGAAAGGTGTAGAAAGGTTCTAATATTTTCACAATATGTTTCCTTGAGCGAGAACAGGCACTGGGCATGTACAAAGTATTAAGCAAGAAGGTGTAGTTTCGATTCGATGTGCATATATATATATGCTTGTGTGGTCTTCCAATGACGCATCATGTCTGCCCGAAATCGCAGTAGGTCCGCCCTACAAGACCACGCGTCTGCCCTACAAGACCACGTGTCTGCCCTACAAGACCACGTGTCTGCCCTGCAATCCAACGTATCTGCCCTAAAACACAGAGTATCTCAGCAGCAGATCGTGTGTACCCCACAACACAGCGTGTCTGCCCTACAACGTAGAGTGTCTGTCCTGCCATGCAGCGTTCCTGACCTGCCACACACAGCGTGTCTGCCCAGCAATACAGCGTGTCTGCCCAGCAATTCAGCGTGTCTGCCCAGCAATTCAGCGTGTCTGCCCTGCAACACAGCGTGTCTGCCCACAAAGTGCCAACGCGTGTGTATGCAGCGTTCACCTGCCACACACAGCGTGTCTCTCCAACACAGCGTGTCTGCCCAGCAATACGCGTGTCTGCCCGCAATTCAGCGTGTCTCTAAACACAGCATTCTCCACACTAACGCTATGCTTACAACACAGCATGTCTTCTCCAACACTAACGCGTGTCACAACACAGCATATCTTCTCCAACACTAACGCGTGTGTATGCCTCACAACACAGCATGTCTTCTCCAACACTAACGCGTGTGTATGCCTCACAACACAGCATGTCTTCTCCAACACTAACGCGTGTGTATGCCTCACAACACAGCATGTCTTCTCCAACACTAACGCGTGTGTATGCCTCACAACACAGCATGTCTTCTCCAACACTAACGCGTGTGTATGCCTCACAACACAGCATGTCTTCTCCAACACTAACGCGTGTGTATGCCTCACAACACAGCATGTCTTCTCCAACACTAACGCGTGTGTATGCCTCACAACACAGCATGTCTTCTCCAACACTAACGCGTGTGTATGCCTCACAACACAGCATGTCTTCTCCAACACTAACGCGTGTGTATGCCTCACAACACAGCATGTCTTCTCCAACACTAACGCGTGTGTATGCCTCACAACACAGCATGTCTTCTCCAACACTAACGCGTGTGTATTCCTCACAACACGGCGCGTCTGCCCCACTACCGGTCTACGCCAGACGGGCAACAAAGGCGCAACACCACCAGATTTTCCGGACGCGTTGTCTCCGCACCCCGCCAGCCTCCAACTTTAACAGAGCAGCCGCCGACACAGTTGGTGGTCGACACCACGAGGTCAGTGCACAGGCTCAGTGTCAGCCGTGGTGGCGTCGGAGACGCCGTTGTGTGATCGCTAGTGGAAGGAACATGGCCCCTATACGTGGCTATATAGCCCGGCTCTGGTATGGAATAGCGGGTCAGCCATATCGGAATAGCAATGGCATGGCCATGAGAGGTGCATATGTGTAATTCACGTTGTGAATACATTCTGGGTAATATCAATATAGGCTAGTCAGGAAGCTTGGCAGAGATTGGTGCAGCTATGCAGTTGCAGATGACGTCGTACAACTGGTCTGTAAATACATGCTATTAAGCTGAGTTTCACTTTACCGTGTTGAAGTGCAGGTATAAATGTCATTCTCCATGCGGTTTAATTGGAGTTTCCGGTGATAAAATGATCCTAATATCGCCATCATACCATCAGGGTATTTTGAAGAATGCATTTAACTGATTAGTAGCATGCCACTAGGCCAATAATTGACAGCAGTAATTTCACTGCGACGTAGCTATCTCAAGGCTTGATCACCCAATATCAGTAAGTATGTGGCCAAACTCAGCCAAAAGGTTCCCAAAGTAGTACTGAAAACTCTAAGTGATCATCATCTGACATTGATGAGCATTGCCTTGAGAAAAAGCTTGCATGTTTGATGCTTGCTCCAAATGTCAAATCAAGCCAACCAACTTTCTATACCATGAGATTAGATTGTTCCTGTTGTTTCTATTAAGTTTTCATAAGCTGGGAAGAACTTTTGAAGCTGCATCTTTTTGCCTGATGTGGAAAGCTTTCCAAGACATGTCAATTGTGAAGGATAGACTGATATAGGAATATGCTTGCATTGCTGTTGATGATTACGATGAGGATGATGATGATCTTGATGTTGGTGATGCTGCTTGATATATGCTTATTTTCGTGCTGTCAGAGGGGTAGATAAGCTGGGCCGGTTCTTAAAACTCCCGAACACATTCTGGACCGCTAGACCGACTGTATTCCTGGGATGGCCATTTTCAATGAGCAGATTATTCGCAGCTCCCAGATTTGACATGCTGCTCTAGCTATCTCGGAAGAATGGACTAAGTTTTTGGGAGGTGCTGATGTCTTAGGAAGGAGTGCTTAAGTGGGACACCCAGTGTTCGGATGCTCCTTATCGATTTGGTTGTACAGCTTCACTAAGCTTTTCATCCCATGGATTGGATGCAAAATATATCGTCAACGTAGCATGAGCACATCGCGGGCTTCCAGGTCACTTTCTGCTGACATCCCCCCCCCACCAAAGGCGCATGAAGGCGATTGCAATGGAGGGCTAGCAACGGTCCTCCGTAGCCACTCCTTTCACCTGCTTAAAAATTAAGTCCCCGAATCTGACTAAGCTGCGGTGGAAGATCAGATCCATGAGGCGGTGGCAGTCCGCCAGACCCACACCACAAAATTCAATCGGATCTAAGTCATTTTAGATCAGCTTCATTGTCGCAACAGACTCTCATATCTGAATATTTCCGTACATATTGGTAGTACACATAGTAACGGTTATGCTGCGGGCCAGCGACATTGTCAGAAAGCTCTCACTCTCTCCTTCTCCATCTCCCTCTCCCTTCTCCCTCTCCCTCTTCCTCTCCCTTTCCCTGTCCCTGTCCCTATCCCTCCTAAATATAATAAACACACCATACAATTTTTTCTTCCATTTTTATAACTTATTAGTTTTGTATATTTGCCCATTATAGCTAAAATAGCAGATTCTGTATAAAGTACGCATTTTTATGGGAGCAAGTTGACTTCGAACAACATTTTTTTCGGTCCGCTCTACCTATTAGGAAAGGAAAATCAAAGAAAACTTGAAAACTCAAAACTTTGAAATTTCCAACAAAACAACTTTCATTTTTGGATGGCCAAAAATTGTATGGTCCTGGTCGATTTCGCTTCCATTCTCTGATTCCAAGTAAAAAAACGTTCTTCAAATCTCCCATCAACAAGCACTCATCTTAGACTCAATCAACAAGCACTCATCTTAGTCTCCTTATTTGTCATCCCACGCTGCATACAGGGTTAATGCTAAAATTAACATATTTTGTAATGGGGTTATCGGCCTCTCCCAATCCACCGCCCCTGAATGGCTGTATCTCAGGCGTGTGACTTTGTATATGCTAAGGTGGTCACGGCCCCCTCAATCGTCAATTCCACCCTCCTCAATCAAGCTGGAGCTTGACCATTGGGCATATGTGTGATTACACTAGATATAGATGCTATCCGAAGCGGGCTTGGTCATCAAGAAGGTCATTTGCGACCGTCTCCCCAACGATATGCATAAAGTGATGCCCATGTCGCAGCCGCACATTGAGGATTTAATTCCTCTTCTCTCCCTTCGTCCAACGATGATAGCGATTTTTTTCAAAGACTTTTAAACAGCATGCATATTCCTGGGAGATTGCTATGCGCACCCAAGATGTGGGGAACACAGAGGGCTTCTGCATGTGGCTGTTGGACGGTTACTCGCTCACCTTATTCAATGACGGATCTCACACTTCATTCAGTTATATCAGTTGGATCAGCTACATGACGAATTTATTTGTATATTTCTTCGTCACGTCCAGTTCCGTTGTTCAATTGGTCTATTGCCTTTAATCCACGTGTTGTGATCACCATCAAATTGGCCCCCCTGGCGGTGGCTGGTAGGCAGGCTAACAGGCATGTAAGTAGGTCGGTAGGTAGGTCGATAGTAAGGTAACGACCTACCTACCAAACTACCGACTTGATTATATGTTTATCTATGCTGATATATATATATATATATATATATATATATATATATATATATATATATATATATATATATATATATATATATATATATATATATATATATATATATATATAGAGAAACATATTACCACAAAGCACAAACGTTCGGCCAAGGCTAATGACAACCAAAATTTAAAACTAAAAAATGAAGCACGCAATGGCACTGAATGGACCAAAACGAATAGATAAAACATAAAATATATATATATATATATATATATATATATATATATATATGCCAAGATCACCAGGCATATAGTCACATATCAAGAACAGTAAATTAATCGTCGCATGTCAAGAACGGTAGGTGCACAGTGACATCAAGAACAGTAGGCACATAGCCACATGTCAAGCAGAACAGGGAGGCAGTGGCTAGATTGCATAGTAATGGTTCAATTATGTG
Organism: Imbricaverruca yamaguchii; assembly: GCA_034440575.1. NCBI lineage: Eukaryota > Metazoa > Arthropoda > Thecostraca > Neoverrucidae > Imbricaverruca > Imbricaverruca yamaguchii. The sequence goes on along the minus strand of JAOTOL010000852.1, from coordinate 2,981 downwards.
CTAAGTGGACAATGCACTTCATTCAAATCGATCTGCCATACTCACTCCATGCAAAATTCAATCGCAAGTGCATCGTGTCGGAACCAACATACCAGTGTGCAAAATATTAATCTGCACGCACGATCAGTTTTTATGGCGACGACTTTCACAGGGAGACTCGTGGACTTTGGCCCGCGTGCCAGTCAACCATATAGCGCAGCGTGAGGACACCGTCGAGCTCCTTTTGCTTGTTAATGGTGAGCGGGTACGCGAATGGATGATGCACCGGTGCTCTTATTCTAAGGGCACTGACTGCCAGCGTTCAGGTGTTTCCCTATATCTGCACTGATCTTTATCCGTGCTCTGGAGCTGGTGGTCAGTGCACAGTGAACAGCATCCGATGTTTCAACATTTACTTCGAGAAATGCTAATTTACTTTGGAAGCCAATCTCACCTGTGGATTTAAACACAAGAGTTTCTTTTTCATTTGCTGTCCGGATTTCTCCAGTAGTTCCTCGTTTACGATTTCCACAACAGTGCTGTCAGCATATCTCAGGTAAATATAGAGGATTTTCGGATGTGTTGAAGACCTTTACGTCCACGTGGCTCCCGTAGTCCTTGCCAAATGAGACCGCAAGTGGAGAACCCATCACGAGTCCAGCTGTTTTTATATACTCGCGTGCTATTTCCGAACGGCTCGAGACTTTGTGTGCCGGATGTTTCCGGTGACGCTGTGTGCCATCGCCGCCAAATTTGCGGATGGCACACGGATCATTGCCAGCGAGAAGCAAGAGCGACTGCCAAATTTGCGGATGGCACACGGATCATTGCCAGCGAGAAAAGGGCGACTTGCAACTGCTCATCTACGGGATGAAGCACGCGCCCAGCTCCATGTACCAGTGGCTTTGCCATAATGAGATGAAACTAAGCACAAAAAAGACTCAGATGCTGATCATCGGAACTACACTAATGTTGAAATACTTGCCGCCAGTCACTTCGAATTTCTTTGGGTGCAGTAGCGTCTGACTCCATAACGGTACGAATTTTTGGATCACCATAGACCGTCACCTGAATTGTGAGACACATATCTATCTCATGATTCCCAAGTGTGTTGCACTCCTCATTACACTGTCCTAATCGCGACATGCGATCCAAAACGCCACGCTGAAGAACATCATACAGGCTGTGGTGCTGTCCAAAGTGCCATGATGTATCTCCGTGATGGGTCGTGTGCGGATACTCAGGCACGCCGTGTGCAAGTGATCGTACATTTATGTGCGCAAGTCGTGACTGGCACGAGACGATATGCCCACATATCAGATTCTGTGGAAGAACGCGGGTGGTTGACCTTCGAGCAGCTCATCGATTAGCACACAGTTTGTGCTGTGCAGACTATCACTACAACCGACCAGCCTGGTTGCATCCATCGTGCCATCGAGCACCGTGCCCAACCAGAGGCGTGTGCACAACACAAGACACGCGGACCGCCGGACACTTCCAAACATCCGCACAGAAGCGGGGAGGCGCCGTCTGCGCTACCGAGGCGTACAGAAGCTGAATGGGCTCCGGATAGATCCACCACCGCCGGCTTTCCGAGCCAACCTGAGGCGTACTGAGTCGCCATAGTCGGCTGGATCTGGGCCTGTGTGGCACCTGAATAGCATGGTTGTGTGTGTTGCATGACCCTTAAGTTGTTCATCTATCCATCTATGTATATCTGTCTATATATATATATATATATATATATATATATATATATATATATATATATATATATATATATATATATATATATAAATATATATATATATATAGTATGCATGATGCATTCATATTTTCTAGGCCATTCTCCAAGGTAAAGCTCATGCTAGTGGATTGCGCTGTTATGACCTTTAGGGACCTCAGCATATCCGAAAATGAGGATATAATATGGGATATGAGCCATGAGATATATTGGCTTCCCAATGGCTTGCCCCCTGTATATCTAACCTACACAGTTCAGAATCTGTATTCAAGATCAATACAGCCACAGCCTGTTCTATCCCGTTTGGACCCATTTCACTGTGATCAACATAATATATTAATATATGCTAACCGGCAGCTCACCGCTTTTTCCGGTACACGACTGGCGCTGGCTGCAGTCAGCTGGCTACATTGCTAACAATAGAAATTCTGATTCCGCTCCTCAAACCTCCCCACTCACTGAACCATGACCGGGGATCCCGGGTGGGTTGGGGGTCCGGACCACCTCTGGTGTGGTGCCCTGCTACTGTTAACCCGCGCCGTCTTTCCGGTCAGATCCTCACACCCGTCTCGGGGGTGGGGGGTTAGTAACCCCCCTCTAAAATTCAAACTAAGAATCGCACGAAAACGAAAGAGGTGTCATCGGAAAGCGGTGGACGATTAGGGTCCGGGTCCATCCTCCCAAAAAAATTTCCCCAAAAGTGACGTCACCAGGGGGGATAGATTTTCACGACCTTTCACGACTTACATTATGTTTTTGGCTCTGGGGGAGTTAATTTTTGGGATATATGGGAAAAAATATATTTGGAATAAGAAAAAGCAGCGAAATCGACCAGGGCTTTAATTCCCCCCCCCCCCCCCCCAAAACTTTTTTTGAAATTTCAAATGTTTTAGTTTTCAAGCTTTCTTTCCTTTTCCTTTTCCAATGGGTAGAGCAGACCTAGAAACGTTTTTGGAAGTCAACTTGCCCTCATAAAATGCCTACTTTAGCCAGAATCCTCTATTTGAACTGCAAGTTGGCAACCACACAAAATTTATATGTAGTCAAAAACGGAAACAAATGAAAAACTCCACCCGGACGTTTTGTTGCATCCCTAAAGATAAGCAAACGCTGAAAGTTTCATTAAGATATCTGTATCCATTAAAGCGTAACAACTGGTTGAACGTTTTTAGAGGTGACTTCACTTGACCTTGACTAACTCGTTGACCCTAGATGACCCGACTTCAAAATTTTGAATCATCATGCTAAATTTATGTGG